>JANHFX010014759.1:55885-85722 GCA_027560015.1 Chloroceryle amazona | reverse complement strand
CCTCTCCCCCTTCTTTTTCTCCTCCCCCCCCCCCCCCCCTCCTCCCCCCCCCCCCCCCCCCCCCCCCCCACTCTCAAGGGTTCCAGAGAAAGGACCCAAAGCTTCACTTGGGCTCGCATCTCCACCACCACCTCTTCTCCCTGGTGTAGCCATGCAGAACCTGGTGCCCTGCTGCAGCCCAGCTGCTCACTGCTTCCCAGGGGCCGGCGTCACTGGTGGGAGTCGCTGACGGTGCTGCAAGCGGGAGCTCACCAGGAGCCATGCCACCCACCTGTGCCAGCCTCTCTCCCTGACTGCCGCCGAGTTTCGGGCTGCCAACTCTGCCCCAGCACGGCTTTGGCGATGAGCGGGGGTTACTTTTGCGTGGAGCGTCTCTCCTTCTGCCTCCTCCTGAGTGCTTGGAGCTGGGGGTGGGTGCCTGGGGGTGCTGCCAAGCCCAAAGGCCAGGGCTACCCGCACATGAACTCCATCCGCATTGACGGGGACATCACACTCGGGGGGCTCTTCCCTGTGCACGGCCGGGGTGCAGAGGGCAAAGCCTGTGGGGAGCTGAAGAAGGAGAAGGGCATCCATCGCCTGGAGGCCATGCTCTTCGCCCTGGACCGCATCAACAACGACCCCGACCTCCTGCCCAACATCACCCTGGGTGCCCGCATCCTGGACACGTGCTCGCGGGACACACACGCCCTGGAGCAGTCGCTGACCTTTGTGCAAGCCCTCATTGAGAAGGACAGCACCGAGGTGCGCTGTATCAATGGTGGCCCCCCCATCATCACCAAGCCGGAGCGAGTGGTTGGTGTCATTGGTGCCTCAGGCAGCTCTGTCTCCATCATGGTGGCCAACATCCTGCGGCTCTTCAAGGTAGGGCTTGGCAAGGGTAAAAATAACCGTTTAGCACAACCGCCACAAGTGGTTTTTTGCCCTGTTTCTCCACATGTGCTTCTGCCTCCATACCTGGGAGCAGGCAGCAACCGGTGCCTTCAAAACACTTTTCCTGCCTCCTCCAGGTCCCTGGGGATGCCTTCCTCCATTCCCCCTCCAGTGATGACATTTTATCAGGAGGACTTTTGTCACTTCTCTCCTGACTTCATGGCAAGGGGGAATGCTGATGCTCCAGGCTTCAGCAAGGCCGTGGGAGGGAGGTTGCCTTGCAGGGGATGGGTTAGGGATGGGTGTGGGGTGGGATAACTTGTGTTGGGAGTGCCCTTGGGGAGCTCAGCTCACTGAGGCCGTCTCTGGGGTCAGAGGGGGTAGCTCAGGGCTTGGTTGTGGTGGTTCTTGAAGACCTGTAAGGCTGGAGAGGGTCTAGCCTCCCTGGGAGCTTCCTGAGGGTTTCTGGGGTGCATCCCTTGCTCTGGCTGTTACTTGAAGGGAGTTTGGCTGGTCTGTGGGAGCAGTGTCACCTGGTGGGGTCAGCACAGGAGGACCCTGGTTGTAAAATACTCTTTGACATGTAAGACACACCAGTCACCTACAGACTAATGCTCTCCACTTGCCTTCCTGCAAGCAGCTGATAGTTGGGAGCATTTCAATGTACCCCACACGCTCTGAGACTGATTATGGGGGATGGCTCAGTAAGGAGGTGTGGGTTATAACCCCAAAATGTGAGGTCACACGGTAGCCAAATGGCTGGGGAGCTGCAAGGCTGCTCTCTGTGCCAGTTGCAGGAAAGCTGACGAGTTTATAATGACTTTCCCCCTTGCTGTGCATTTATTTATCTGCAGCAAGGTCCTTGGGCTAGAGAACTTGTTTGCACAAGAGCCCTCTCTGGAGCAAACGCCAGGGAGAAATGTAAATACTCTCTGGAGCAGGATCTCAGTTCTGCCTCCCCTCCCAGCACCTCAAAACCCTTTGGTTCTGCAAGGGTGGTGCCATTTTTCTTTTTCTCCCCCCTCTTCCTCTGGTGGCCCAACATGCTGAGAGTACTGGGTGCCCTCCTGGGAGTGCTGGAAGCTGTTAGTGAAGACGGAAAAAACAGATCACTGATGGAGTTTGATTTTTCTGTGTCCCTTTTTTTTAAATGTGTTAATGTTCCAGGCGATGAGTGAGAGGGCTATTCAATAATTAAAATAATATAAATTAGAGGGAGCGGGAGGAACTTAAAAGCTATTTGCAGAGACAAAAAAAGATTGAATGCTTGCCTTGGTGAGGAGGGAGGCATGCAGCGGGAAAGGAGGCAGGAGCATGACAGTTGGAGGAGGGGGGGTACCTACAGCCTTTCTAGGGGTTTGTTTGTGGTTTTTTTCATGCCCTTCTCCTCCTATTTTGATGCTTTGGCAAAGCAGCCCATGCAGGAAGGATGTCACTGAGCCCAGATGAACCTATGGCCCAGCCTTGCACTGGGCACTGGTGCTGCTGGTGGCCTGATGAGGGCATGTGTGAAACCCTGGGTGTCCCCAGCAGTTCTAAAAGCCAGAGCTGACCTCAGCCCAACGTGACAGTGAGGAAATGGAAATAAGTGGATGAGCAGGTAGAGGATGGAGACCTTGAAATCCCTGGACGGGGACAATAGAGGATGAGCTCAACCCTTCCTAGACAGCCGCAAATCCCTTTGTGTTGGTGAGGAGGGGTTGTGCGTCTGCAGGTGGGTGCAGCGAGTGCCCTCCCTGGTGGTTCCCAGCACAGGGACATGATTCCCATGGGACATTGGGGCTTGCCCTGCCTCATCAGACACATCTGGGGGCTCAAGGAGGCTCTTCCCCCCCTGCCCCCATCCCCGCCCCAGACCCTGCTACATCCTGAGAGCTGCTGCTGCTCTTTGTTATTCAAATAGTGGGTTTATGGCAGTGACATGCTTAAAATGAATATAAGGCACCTTCCATTTCATGCTGCTGCTGACCTTTAAGCGTGGGTGACTCTGCTTGGAGGTTCAGCAAAGTATTTGCCTTCCTGAGCCCCGCTGTGAAGCATTTTCCTTTGCCCATTCCCTCAGGAATGACACTTGTCAGAGCTCTGTCTCCCAACATGGCATCATGGCGTGAGGTGAGGACTACTCACATCTTTTCCCCCAGCAAGGGCATGCTGGTGTAAAGTGCTGGGAGCTGAAATAGGGAGACCTGCTCTTGATGCTGGGGGAAGCACTGGGTATGCCAGCCCTGAATATGGGGATCTGTGTCTCCTCCCCATGGGCAGCTGGTGCATGGGGAAGCACAAGGGCATTTCAAGTGCCCTCAAAGTACTTAGATTTTTTAAATCACTGAGGAGGTTCTTCAGGAGGGCTGTAGCACATCCAGTGAGTGGCACAGACACAAAATCAATTAGGAAGTCCAACAAGACGAGGAACAAACAGCTTCCTCCTGCCCACCCCAGCACCTGGATGTGTGCCCACACCCCTGCGCCCACCCAATGGTAGGCAGGAGCCATCCCCTCCCTTTGCCAACACACAGTGGCTCCTCTCGCCCTGCTCCATCAGGTCTGCATCCCACTGGGCTGGTGCTGCAGAGCCCTTGCTGTGAAAGGGTCACAGCAACCTCCCTGCCCCACATTTATCCCCAAGAGCTTGAAGCATCCCAGTCTCCACCTCTTGACCATCTGCATGGGCATGTTCCTGCCCTGGGATGATGTCGTCCCCCTCTGTGGTCCCTCACCTCCTCCCACGCTCCTCTCTTACATGCCTCTCCCCACTCCCTTTACGCACAGCCCTCCCAGCCCTTCCCTAGTGGCCCAGGTCTTGCCCCTCCCAGCTGGGGGATTTGTCACTCCCACAATACACAAATAAATAACGTGTCCTTCATTAGATGCCACCACCTAATTAAAGCTGAACATCAGTGGAACAACTTGCAGATGCGGCACCCTCTGTCCAAGCTGGTTTTATCACTCCTCGTAGCTCTGCCTGCAGAAAAACCTTCCTCCAAATCCCCACTCTCGGCTCCTTGTGATAACATCTCTCTGGTGTCACTGTGAGAGCTTTCTGACATGCTCTGGCTCCTTACCACCCCTTTCCACTGGCTTTCCATCCCCAGGTCTACCCACTGGCTCCTGAACCACCACAGCAATGATGGTTTATAAGGAGCCCATTCCATCCCTTGCAGACATGATCCCCAAAAGCTGCATCAGGGTGTGGAGTGAACTTTTCAACCCCATCCAGAAAGAGCTGGGACATGATAAAGCTCAAATGCTCAGCCAGGGTGAGCAGCATCCCTGGAGAAAGGATGGACTTGACACATGCGGGACACTTTGAGGCGCTTGTTTTCTTCATGGCAGTGAGCACAGCAACTCTTTTTAGCTCGGGGTTGTTGTACAGCATGAGTAATTCACCTAATGGAGGATGATGCAGGAGCCAGCGGTGCTCAGCACCTGAAGGCACACAGGGTTTTGTTGCCTGGGGCCAGATTGCTGCAGCCCCTGGGGGTGCAAAGCTGGCTCAGGCCCCACGGTGCTGAGCTCACCAGGCTTGTGTCTGCTCTCTACCATAGGGGATGATGGCCTGAGGCTTTGGGGATGGTGATGTGAGAGGGATGCTGCATTTGGCACCAAGTGTCCCCCACTTAGTGAGTAAATAACCTTCATGAAAACAGGAAAGTGGAAACTGGCCGGGGAATGCTCTGATTAATCACATGCTCCTGCCACTTCACTGCCTTGTTTTTCACTGGGTTTATTAAAACAAATTGCAGCTGCCTGGCTGCCCTGAGCTGCCCCAGCTCCACTCACAGTCCCTGGGCATGGCACAGCTCGGCAAGGAGGAGTGTGAAGCTGAAGGCAGTGGGGATGGCAGGTCCTGTGAGGACCTGAAGGGCAGCAGCCCTGGCTCTCTGCACCCTGGGCTTTGCTCTTGGCTGAGATGGGAGCTGTTACTTTGGAAAAAGGGATGCAACTGCCCTGTCCAGCACTGGAGCTGCCTTCCTGGTGCAGGAAGCTGGCTCCATGGGCAATTAAGAAAAAGTTTTCTTTCTCATCGCTGGTTTTACATCTGCTGCCAGCTCGCCCGGCTGAGCCATCTCGTGCCAAGGCTGGCTGGGATATCCTCCTGCAGCTTCAGCCCTTTGTTTCTTGGTGCTTTATTTCTTGAGAAGAGATAGATTTATTGAAGGGGCCTGAGCAGCCCATGCCTGCCTGATTTACATGCTTAGTTTAACAGGTTGCAGCAAAGGAATGGGCAGGTCAGGGAGCCTGTCACTCCCTGCCCCAAGCTGTGTCCCCTAGAGCACAGCGATCACCTCAGAGCAGCTGCCTTTTCGTGGCGCTGGAGCTGGGAAGTGGAGGAATTTGTTATCATCTGCGCATCATGTCAGTGCATTGTGATCCTGGAGTGATTTGCCTGCCCTGTGTGGTATGAGCTGTTCCCCCTGTTTTCAGCTGGGGAAACTGAGACACAGAGACCTGGTAAGCAGGCCAGAACCTGTGGAGCGTGGGATTGTTAACATTCTGTGGAGGGTTGGATCCTGTCTTGGTGCTGGGCTTGATCCTATGGCCCCGGAAAAGGGGCAGTGGGCTGGGAGATGGGGCTCATTCTGTCTGAGCATACCCACTCAGACTCCTCACTTCCTGAACCCCTGCGGTGCTTTACGCTCTCCCTAATTAAAAGCTGCTGTCCAAATGGCTTGATGATGGAAATTCTAATTAAATCAATTCCATCTTGTCAGTGAACCAGAGGTTTGCATAAGATATGCATGAAATTAATAATTATGGTTAGGGAATTAGCTGCTCCTGACTCTGTTTCTGGCATGGTGTTGGGGGATGGGGGAACTGGTGCCAGGAGCCTCTTCTGGTGGGGGTGCTCCTCACCAGTGTAAACAGCTCTGGCCGTGCAACAGCCCCTTTGTTTTTTGGCTTCTTCACTCCTGGCTGTTCAGGCTGATGTTCAGACTAATGATTTAAGCCTTGGTTGGGACCACACTGAAATCACTGCATTTGCCGGATTCTCCCCAATCTGGAGGGATTCCATCTGCTGTCAGTAGAGAAAATACAACACCAGCTTGTGAGCAAGCGTTAATGATATAGATAGGAAATACAGGTGCTTTTGCAGTGCATTTGAGCTTGAACACACCAGTCCATTGACCCAGGGTGTGGGGGGAGCAGGATGATATCCGCAACCCTGGGTCCTGCCTACTCTCTTAATCTAAGGGATGTTTCCTCAGGTTGGGGGTGCTTCTGAATGATGCTGACTGTGGGTTTTGGTTCAAAAAAGGGAGGAAGCAGGGTTTATCCCCTGCCCCGGGGTTACTTCCCATTCTTGATGGGACAAGGGAGCTTTGGGGTGCTGGAGAGCTGATCCCACTGGTTTGCCCACCACCACCGCAGTATTTATCCCAGGCTGGAGACAAGCCAAGGAAAGTATCACCAGTGCCCAAATATGCAGCTGAGATACATTTCCAGCTCCCCCTCCCAATCTCAGCCTCCTTCTTTCTAAGAACCTTGAATTCCCTGCCTGCATTTTGCTTTTATGGACCTAAAAGGACTTTTGTCTTTTATCTGAGAAAATAGTTGGTGCCAGGAGTTGGGCTATTGTAGACCAGGAGATCAAAAAGGCAGAGGAGGGGAAAAAGCAGAAGTCTATGAAATGGTCATTTGGGAACTGGTATTTTATTTTCACTTCTATCCAAAGCAGAGGAGTGAGAGAGAAAAAGCTCTTTCCAATTGATTATTAAAATACAGATTGCAGTTCGTAGCATATAGATCAATAGGTATTTTCTAGGCTTCATTTTCAAGCAGGGATTTGAACAGGATGGGCAGTTCAGGGGTTAAACTCAGATGTGCCCTGGCTGTCTAAGCTCAGTCTGAGCTTGTGTGGGATATGTGGTGTCACTGGGAACATCTGGGAAGTCTCTATCACCAGTGTCCTGCTGAGGAGTCAGGAATCTGTTTAAACTAAACCACTGTGCAGAGGAAAAAAAAAAAATTGTGAAAGAATCCTTGGGAAATGATCCTTGGCCCCTCATACCCAGAAGGACATTGAGGGGCTAGAGCATGTCCAAATAAGAGCAACAAAGCTGGGGAAGAGTCTAGACCAAAAGTCTGGTGAGGAGTAGCTGAGGGACCTGGGGTCCTGAGGGGAGCCTGGAGAAAAGGAGGCTCAGGAGGAGCTCAGGAGCCATGGAGCTGTGGTGCTGAGGGACACAGTTTAGTGGTGCCCTGGCAGTGCTGGGTGGATGGTTGGACTTGGTGGTCTTCAAGGTCTTTTCCAACCAAAACGATTCTGTGATTCTATGAAAGGCAGGGTTGCATCCCTGACCTCAAATCTCCTTTGACATGGGCACTGCTGCTTTCTATGGCATCTTGCCATCATCACCTGGGTATTGCCTCCAGCCCAAGCCCCTGTGTCCACCCCTCAGCCAGGCAAGACAGGGAGGAGGCAGGGTGAGCAGTGCAGAGCAGCCGCCTCTCCCCACTCCCTCCCCGGGATGAATGATTGCCAGATGAGCGCTTTGCCTGCTGAGCAGAATTTTAATCGAGTCTCACGTAACCTGCTCCTGGTCACAGATACCCAACAAGCAGATCACACCCCCTCAAAAAGGAGCACAAAGCAGATTGTCACAGAGAGTAATCCTATTTGTGCCTTGATAAAGATTTCTTCCTTTCACTCTCCTGCTCTTTTTCCATCTCTCCCTTTTTCATCTTCTATTTTGCAGGCAGGTAGAAGGGCGGCTGCTCCTTTCCAGAAGCCTTTTAGCATTCAGGTGGAGTAGTGGGTTTCTAACACCAGTATCACATTTAAAAGAGAGAGCAAGAGAGAGAGAAGGGGAAGAGGGGAAAATAACAGAGAAACAAAGGAGAAACTGTGAGGTACAGCCTGGGAGCATGAGCTGAGGAGAATGGAGGGGTTTAGAGAACCAGGAGGGTCTGTGGGCTGGCTCTGGTACTAGTCTCCCCGTTCTTGGGGTGCTGGTATCCAGGTGGCCTCCCAGCAAGGTGGCATGCTCTTTGAACTAAGATCCCTGCAGACCCCAAACCTCTCTCCCTCCCCTCCAAGCCTGCCCAAGTGTCAATTCTGCTCAGAATTGGCTAATTGCTTAATGGACAGTCATGCTGGGTGGGGCCAAAGGCAATCTGAGCTGATTTGGGCATCCAGCATGGTGGGTTTAGACCAGCCTGGAGGGTGCAGAGGAGATTTGTGTCCTGGCATGGGTTGAGTTGGTTTTGTGTCTCCTGTACCTAATTATGGATGGAAATCACCAAATAAAAACTTTTGGATTGCCACCAAGACCCGGTAGAGCGGATCACCCTCCACTTTGTGGTCATTTCTCCATGAGTTGCTGGTCCTGGGTGCTGTGGATCATCCCATGTCTGACTGGTGGCACATGCTCTCACCTGACCCATAGTCGATTTCCACTTCACTCTCCTCCAGAACAGGGCTTTGGGAGCGTGGTTAAGGTGAGGGGATTGCAACAGGGTGGAGATCACCTCTTCCTCCTGACACTTTTGTCTTTCTCCATCCCAGATCCCCCAGATCAGCTATGCCTCCACCGCACCAGACCTGAGTGACAACAGCCGCTATGACTTCTTCTCCCGTGTTGTCCCATCTGACACCTACCAGGCCCAAGCCATGGTGGACATTGTCAAAGCACTCAAGTGGAACTACGTCTCCACCTTGGCCTCCGAGGGCAGCTATGGTGAAAGTGGTGTGGAAGCATTTATTCAGAAGTCCAGGGAGGATGGTGAGTGGGTTTTCTCCTGGGACTGGATCTCAGAGAGAGTTTTAGAGCATGTGGGATTGGAGGAGAAAAGGCAGCAGATGGGAATGGAGGGATACATCTGGTTGGGCTTCTGAGCCTGAGCTGGGATGTGGTTGCGGTGTGTGAGCAGGGGTGGATGATGCTGTTGGGGGGTGACCCCCCAGGCAGTGCAGGTTTTGGGGCTGCCCTGCTGATTGCAATGACAACATGGTGGCCAGCAATGATCAGGACCAGCAACCACAAGCTGCCTCTGCTCTCAGGGCAAGCTGCTTCATTGCTGCTGGCTCCTTTTGGCAAGCATCTTGAGATCCTGTTCCCTGCTCAGAGACCTCAGATCCTCTGCACTGGTCTAACACCCTCCCTCCACAGATGAGCCATGGTGCTGGGTGCCTTCCAGAAGAAAAGCCTTCTACAAATACTCCCAGGTTTTAACAGAAATTAAATTTGGCACCAAGGCATGTTTCACCCCATTTTAATGGATTTATCCCCAAAGGCAGGTGCTTCAACTTTTCTATAGCCTGTGGACAGGCTGAAAGTCCATGCTCAGCAAAACTCTTAGGGAGGATTTGTCTGAAGCCAGAAAGTGTTTTGCTGACAGGAGCTCTAGGGTGCTTTGTGAGGATTAGCAGCCTCGGGAGCAGTGGAGGAGCTTGTGGGTACCCACGGGTGGCCAAGCATCACTCCCAGGACTAGCTGTGGTGGTGAAGATCCCTGGGTGTTGCTGTTCTGAATGCCATTACCATAGACCTAAAGCTGCCCTGATACCCTGCAGAGGGACCAGCAAAGCACCAGGGTCCCTCCTGGCTCCAGCATTGCTTTATCTCCGCAGCATCACATGCACAGGGAGAGACAAGAGCTAAAGAGCATTTTCTGAGGCAGTTAAAATGCTGCAGCATGCAGGCTGCTGCCTATTACAGGCTTAACTGTATCTGAATGGCACATTAAGTTCTGGCAAAATCGGTGGGACACCAGCCTATCTGGAGCTAGTCAAACTGTGTTAGGGCCTTATAAATGGATAAAGGGAATAAAAACTTCTAGGTGACGAGCTCCTAATCAAAGCCCTATAAATAGGAACCACGTTAATTCTGTCTTGTGCACACGCCCTGGCACTGGGAACCGGCTGTGCTTTTAATAGGCAGAGAAACCCATCTGGGGATTCAACCTGGAATCTGCTCTTCAGGATTTTAACTTGAAAAGCAGAATATTTTCACAGTGCTGTGGTTTTGGAAGGAGGAGTGTGTGGAGATGCTTCGGAGCCAGCATGTGCAATGCTTGTTGAACAGTTGGGCTGGGTGCAGGGCACTGCTGCCTGTGTGCCTCATGATGGGGAGTGGTGTGGTGTGAGTGGTGCTGGGGTTACTGCTTGTCCTGGTTTGAGTCTAGAGCACAAGTCTGGTGAGGAGTGGCTGAGGGACCGGGGGCTCTTGAGCCTGGAGAAAAGGAGGCTCAGGCTTCTGACAACTCCCTGACAGGAGGTTGGAGCCAGGTGGGGTTGGTCTCTTCTTCCAAGAAACAAGTGACAGGACAAGAGGAACTGGCCACAAGTTGCCCCAGGGGAGGTTTAGGTTGGAGCTGAGGAACAATTTATTCCTCACAAGGGTTGCCAAGGCATGGCTCAGGCTACCCAAGGCAACAGTGGAGTCTCCATCTCTGGAGGAGTTTCAGAGCCCTGCAGATGTGGTGCTGAGCGACACGGTTTAGTGGTGCCCTGACAGTGCTTGGGTTAATGGTTGGACTTGATGGTCTTAAAGGTCTTTTCCAACTAGAACAATTCTATGAAGCACAGGGACAGTTTGAACCCATGCTTCTCCTCCATTAAGCACCAGTAAGGAATGGCTGCTGTGACCGCTGGCCCTACTGCAGCACAAGCACTTCTTGGAGCTACCTGTGGTTACCATGAGTTCCTATAACCAGATGGTTAATGGTATGACAATGTAATTGCAGAGTAAATGAGTGTATATGGAGTCGAAATGCATGCGTATTAATCCAGGGCTGAGGTAGTCCTGTAATTTGTGTATCCACATAACCCAACGATTATGTGCATTAGTGATAATTTAGTTATCAAAAAACATAATTCCACCATAATTGTGGTATCACAGTGGTGTAAGTGCAGCCCGTGCATTATCAGCAGTAACACCACTTCCCTGCTCTCGCCACAGGAGCACGTTTGTAAGAGCTGTCGTTTGTCAGCCCAAGGGCAAGGGAAATGGCACTCTCTTGGGAGCCTGGGTGGGCTCTGAGCTGCTCCCTAAAGTATCTTTTCTGGGAGGGAGCACTAGGGATCTGCTTTACTCCTCCACCTGAGGAGGGCAGCTCTACAGCCATGAATAATCACAGACTGGTTTGGGTTGGGACTCCAGAGATCATCTAGTCCAAGCCCCCTGCCATGGGCAGGGACACCTCCCACTAGAGCAGGTTGCTCAAAGCCCCGTCCAACCTCGTCCTGAACACATCCAGCAATGGAGCGTCTACTTCTTCACTGGGAAACCTCTTCCAGTGTCTCACCACCCTCAGAGTAAAGATCTTCTTCCTAATTTCTGATGTAAATCTCCCCTCTTCCAGTTTGAAGACAGAATGGTGAGGCTGGCCCAGGAACATGCTTTATCTTTTTTTTTTTCTTTTTTTTCTTTTTTTTTCCTTTTTTTCTTTTTTCTTTCTTTTTCTTTTTTTTTCTTTTTTCTGCTTTTTTCTGCTTTTTTTCTGCTTTTTTCTGCTTTTTTTCTGCTTTTTTCTGCTTTTTTCTGCTTTTTTGCTTTTTTCTCTTTGTTTTTGTAAAAAAACCTTGAAAATCCTCCAAGCCTTGCTCCCTGTTGTGGCAACTGCAAGGCTGGAGAAAGAGCCAGGCTGTGCCTGCTTCACCTTTTTGTCTTCCCCCATAAAAATGTCTCTGCTGACACCTTTACACCAGTGCAGAGCCACTGGGAATGGGTGAAGGATCCATCCCCTCTTTTATAGCCTGTTTGTATATTCCTGTCTCTCATTTGCAATTCCCCAGCAGTGTAAACGGTCCTGCGATTTATTGCTGCTTCAAGGTGCCTCCAGTCTGTCTGAAGTGATGTAAAAGGGCTGTTGGAGACTGAGGATCTGGCCTTTGCTGAGGGCTTGCCAGCAGTTTATCAAGCGGTGGAGTTTACCCATGCTGGGGTATTTATGCCAGGGGAAGGAACCAGCCCCTGCCCTGCTGGCTCTGCTTAGGGAGTTTCTCACCGATGCCAGGCTCAGGGTGAACATCTCCCTGCTCTTCTCCTGGACGAGGCTCTCCTTCATTTTTCATGCCAAGGCTGAGTCTTCAGAGTCAGTTTTTATTTCCATCAGGCAATAATGCTCTTTGCTGTAGTTAGCAGTTAGCATTCAAGCTGTTTGCTTTCTGATGCATTATCAACTTGACCTTCAGCTTCAATTTTTAGCAAAGCCTCATATTAAATCCTTCCCTGTCACAGTGGAAAGTGTTTCTGCTCAAGGCACAGACTGACCCCTCACCCTGGGGACAGGTGATTCTTTCAGATGGAGCTGACCCTGGGTTGCTGAGACAGCCCTGTGCAGTCATTGTATATTGCAATTGCTCTGGCAATTGTGCCATTGGCCCCTGGAGATTGCTAGTGGTGGCACCAGCAGCTGGACAGTCCTTATTCACTTGAGTGATGGTTTTTTGGATGCTAGCATTGCAGAGATGTTAAGTCTGCAAAGGATGAATTTACTTTGGGCATTCTGAAGGGTTTAAAATGCTCCCCCAAAGCATCCTGCAAAGGCAGTGGGTGGGTTCCAGGTGTATTGACATTTGGCACCAAGCTGCCAAGCAGGGACATCATTGGAGTGCCCCCAGCATCCCTATCTCCTCTTATATCATCTCTCTGTGACCCTGCTCTGTGGTATCCTTTCAGTGGATGGGCAGACCCGTCTGCAGCTCTTTGGTTCTGTGTATGTTGACATCTCCACTATTGCTGAGCTCTCAGAGATGAAGTATTAGAGTTATGTTGCAATTTAGCTGGTGAGCATGGTGTGTTATGCCATGCGTCGTAATATGCAGTGCTCACTTGTGAAGAGGGCCATATTTCCAGCCCGACACAAGGCTCCTTAGTCATGTGTCTGGATCAATTTGACAGTGTCATTCCCCCTTCAATTGTTTTATCCTTCGCTGAGTTTTCTATATTTTTAGTTAAGAGACTGATACATATTTGTGATGCAGTCGTCCATCCCCATATGACATCCATGTCTGTCCCTTCCTGGTGTTACCCGTGTTCATCACTTTCAGTGGATGCAGTAGGATCTCAGCCCCTCCCCACCAGAAAGTCACTTCCAAGTCTTAAAGCGTAGGCAAGCAGCGAATACCACTTCATAGTGGATTTGTACATGCAATCCTGGCAGTTGCTAAGCCTAGTTATTCACTGGCCTTAGGAAATGCTGTTATCTTGGGTCCTGTGGATGCCATCCCCATGGGACAGCTGGGATGGCTGGGAGTATGATGTTGGTGGACACCTGATCCTGGTACCTGCTTCTGGTGTTCCAACATCGCCCCTCCTCCCCCTCCCCCCCGAAAATCATGCAGGAAGTCAAGTGAGTGACCTTCATGCCCATGACAGCGAGGGCAAGCAGTAGGGCAGGGCTGGTGACCCAGCTCCCTTTTCCCTGAGGACGCTGTTCATGTACATTCAGTGCTCAATTATCACAGCTCACCCAAAGGCTGTTATTTGCTGCTGGTGTCATGGCTCTCCAGCCAAACCCTCCCATTCAGCAGCTGGCACAGAGCCAGGTGGTTTTCCATGGCACGATAACCAAGAGCACAAAAGGTCCCTGCTCTGCAGGAAGGCTGGATTTTGGGTGAATCTTTTCCTGCAGGTGTTTTCTAGCCGATAACACCAAGGGTGGTGTCATCTCTGTCCTCTTTGGGACTCAAATGGACTATCTCTGAGAGGTCCTTTCACAGTGTGACTCAGTATGGCACCCACGGGCCAAAATCATGGCTATACTCATCCCCTGATTGTCTGTGGTGGTCTCTATCATTCCCCCCCCCCCCCCAAAAAAATTATCCCCAGCTCTTGGTGGATGCAGCACCTCTTAGTGCTGGATGGGGCAGCTGGAGGGACAGGTCTGGTCACTGAGGTTCTGCTGACATTGCCACATCGGGTCCTGAAATTCTCATGGCCTTCTCAGAGGCAGAAACTACATTTCCTGGGTTATTTTCTTATTTCTTTCCCCCCCACTGCTTTGCTTATTTTTGCTACTGTCAACACTATGTAGCCTGATACAGAAAGGAGATGTGCCTCGGTTTCCCCACCTAAAATCTTTCCCTGCCCTCAAGCAGTTTGCTGGTGGTTGCAAAGTGTCAGTTAGGCTGGGAATGGGGAGATCTGGAGCTGCATTTGGGTTACTGGTCATCGCTGCCCTCACCTCTTCACTTAATTTCATGCTGGGGAGTGAGCTGAGTGGGGCTGGACAAAGAGGAGCTATTAGTTGTAGTTGGAGATAGTGCGATTTGGAGGCAGCTTGAGTTGATATCTTGCTCTTTAATATTTTTGGGGTGTGTTGCAGGGTGCCCATGAGCTGGTGAACATGGCTGGGTCACGCCAGGCAAATGCTGGTAGCTCTGTGGAGCTCCTGGTGTGGTCCAGTCCAGAACAGGGTGAGATGGGAGATGCAGCTCTGGGGGATCAGTGAAGCAGAGAGTGTGGGGGTTTTCTGTGATATGGGCTTGAGTTAAGAGGAATGAGATAAATTATTATAATAAGTGAAGGGAAAGCTGTATTTGCTTTCAGGACTCATATGGCACTTCAAGCCCCAGCTCCTGGAGTCATTTGATGGGGGGGGGGGGTGCTGGCGGGGAGGGTATCTGCTGCAGAGAATAAATCAAGCCTCTGAAAAGCAGTGCTCCCTTTGCAGAGCAGTATATGGAGAAAAGACTGCAAGAACTTCCTGTAAAACTCCCCAGAAATCCCAGAGGCTCCTGGTTCTTCCCAGTTCAGGGCTGGAGCAAGGTGAGGGGGAAAGAGACACAGCCCAAGGGGCAACTCACACACGGGGGCTACAAGAGCCGGGGAGGCTCAATTCATCTTAGTCCCTGATTAAATCTTCAGCAGAAGATTCTTCCTGTGGTGTTACTACCTATATGAGAAACCTGCATTTACTGCTCCCTGGTGTCCTGCCCAGGTTTGAGCTGGAGACTTGCTTCTTTTCCCCCTCTTTTCCTCACTGCAAATTCATTATTTATCGATTTTGCCCAGCAATGCAGACAGTTGAAAAGCAGGCTCAAATTGCTCCGATTAATAATGTCTGATGAGATTTAAAAACACTGAAGAGCAGCATTTGAGCCTGTTCCAGGGATGAGGCAGGCAGCAAGTGCCAGGATCTCCAGTGATGGGAATGAGCGATAGAGAGCCCAGGACACAAAGGGAGGGACCTGTCATCCCTGAGGTGGGACCAGGCTGCAAAAATGTGGGAATCGGGGAGCTTCCATCACTCCCTGCTTTGCATTCCCAGGAGGGAAGGGACAAAGTGTCCACCTTGCAGTCAAGTGCAGGAGGTGAGATTTCTCTCTGTCTATGAGCTGAGATTTGACCGCACCAGGGGACATGTTGGGGTTTGTGGGACTTGTGGGATATTGCAGCTTCCGTGCTGGATAATTGGGTGTCATCGCTAGGGCTCCGGCACAGCAAAGGGGGGGTTACAGCCGTGTATGATGGGTTGTAGGGCATCTTGCTGGCACTGCTGTTATCCCTTGGCTTCTGCTGTAGCATGTGCCCGTGTGCCCATCACTCCGCCCAGCCCAGCTTGCATGCAAGTACCCATGGAATGTGGGAACCCTTCCCCAGGTGCAAAGCCACTTGTTGCTGTGGTGTTGAGGATGGATGGATGGACAGACAGGTGATGCAAGCCCTCTCCTTGTGCAGGGTGTTCTGTGCTCCATGGTTAGACCAAAGTATAACGTGATGGTGCAGGAGCTTTGCCTCCACGAGGGCACAGAGCCATGTCCATAATGAATTCTCCTCTAATGAGTTGGTTCCTGGAGGCTTTGAAGTGATGTGAATAACGAATCCCGGGGCAGGGGAGCAGCCAATTAAGACTCTGGTCTTGGAATCTCATTTAAATGGCTGGGGTCAGGAAGGGAAGACTAGGAGCATGCAGGGGAGCCGTGCAAGTGCTGCTGGCAGAAAGCCACTGCTGCTGGGCTGTGCAGAGCCTGATCCCCTCCTCAAGGTGCCCAGGGCTGCCTGGGGAGCACATTGCAGTGGGGAAGACATGTACATCACTGTTCCCAGCACAGTTGAGCTGGGCTTCCCTTCTCAACATGACAGATTCATGCTTAGCCAGTGCTCAGCAGCTGCTGGCTCTGCAGGGAGCCGCGGCAGAGCTTTCCCTGATTGATGGTGTAGGTTAGCGACAGCAAAAGCTTATTATCTACCTGCAATCAAGAGGCCACTCCATCATTGTGCTTCCCAGAGCGTCTGTGCTCCCACTGAGCCTGTAATGGTGGAGATTAAACCCTGACCTGTGTTTGACAACACACATTAACCCCACCATAATGAGGAGAGTCCCTGGTGAGTGGCCAGCAGAGCCATGGGGATGCCAGGGGATGCTGAGATCCCACTGGGATGGGGACGATGCTCGTGAGACGGACACAGCCATGTGCTAGAAGTGATTTGGTTCCAGAGGGCTTGGCCCTGCCTGGGGAAGGATGCAAGTGATGTGCTCACAGGCAAGCTGTGCAAGGCTGGGGTGGGTTCATCGGGTT
This sequence comes from Chloroceryle amazona, assembly GCA_027560015.1. Taxonomy (NCBI): domain Eukaryota; kingdom Metazoa; phylum Chordata; class Aves; order Coraciiformes; family Cerylidae; genus Chloroceryle; species Chloroceryle amazona. Next base: position 69,384 of record JANHFX010014759.1, on the reverse strand, counting down.
GTTGGGTGGCACTGGCTGCAGACCCTTGTGGTTTGACCCCTGGGTCTGAGGTGGCACTTCTGAGGTGCAGACACGTCCACACTGGCCTGGTGCTCCCGGCAGGATGGTGGGTTATTTACTGGAGGATGAGCCCCGCAGCAAATCCTTCTCTTTGCAGAGCTGTTCTCACTGCACATTTCAGTTCATATCATAGAATCATAGATTGGTTTGTGTTGGAACAGATCTTTCAACCTCATCTGGTCTAACCCCCCTACAGGGAGCAGGGACATCTGCAACCAGAGCAGGGTGCTCAGATCCCTGGCCAGCCTCACCTGGAATGGGTCCAGGGATGGGGCATTGACCACCTCTCTGAGAAACCTGGACCAGGGTCTCACCATCCTCTGCATCAAGAATCTCTTCCTTCTCTCCAGTCTAAATCTCCCTTTTAGTTTAAACCCATCACCCCTTGTCCTGTTGAAACAGGCCCTGCTCAAAAGTCTGTCCCCATCTTTCTAACAGGCCCCTTGATGTCCTAAAAGGCCACAAGACAGTCTCCCCAGAGCCTTCTCTTCTTCAGGTTGAACAAGCCCAACTCTCCCAGCCTGGTCTCCCAGCAGAGGGGTTCCAGCACTCCCAGCATTACTGGGGCTCCTCTGGCCCCATTCAAACAGATCCCTGGCTTTCCTGTGCTGAGGACTCCAAAGATGGCCCCAGCACTGCAGGGGGTCTCCCCAGAGCAGAGGGGCAGGATCCCCTCCCTTGACCTGCTGGTCACACTTCTTTTGATCTCTGCCAAGACCTGTCTGGGTGGGATGAAGCAGCCACAGGTTATTAACCAGAGTGGGCTCAATATGATGAGTTCTGGCAGGTGGCTGAGAAAGGGCTGTGAGTGCATTGCTGGGCATGCTTGGTCACCTCCCACAATTACATCCCCACTATTTCCCTCTCCCTGTCGGCCTCTGCTTCCCTGGATCCATGCTGCTGAGTATTTCATCCTCGGCTTTTCCCAGCAGCCTCCCTGTGAAGCTGTTGTCTCTGCAACCACATGACCAGGCTGCCACCACTGCCAGGGGCTTTGGATGGGAGCCAAATTCAGCTCTGGGATCTTACAGATCCTGGAGCTGCAGGTCCAGGTGTGTGGTTGGGAATGGGTCTGAGCTGGGTTTTTTGAGGCTGTTTCTTGCCACAAGTGCCCTGCATCACATGCTGCTTTCCATCACTGATGTCACAAATGGGATGTCATCTGAGCATCCTCCAACTGGACTTCCGTCTCCAAGATGTATCTGGCAGCTGACTGTGGGATGATGCCCTAGTCCTGGAAGCTTTCCCCACAATTCCTGCTTCCCTTTGCTCCTTTCCCAAAGCTGGAGGAAGAAAGAGGGTCCATGTCCCTTACCTGCCACCTTCTCCCAGAGTCATACCCTGACCCACGTCGGGGAGCAATGCTGCACCATCCCACCGGAAAAGGGAGAGCAGCCTCCCCATTGCCGCCACCTCCTTGCTTTGATTCTTGCTTTAAAGGAGCGTTTGGACTAAATGGATTTTTGTGCAAAGGCAGTAGGAGTATTGCTTGACAAATCCCTCACTCCCTGTGGCACCTGGGGGCCATGAATAATGCAGGCACTGAGAGCCGGGGCTGCTGGAGGTGAGCGGACTTGCCCCGAAACATGCAGCTCTGCCCACCCCAGCCACCTCCCCCAGACCCCCTTGACCTCTGTTTTTCATTATTAAGAAGATTTCATTAATTAAGAAGATTAAAATGTTAAGCAGCATTGTCAGCATCAGTGTGGAGGCTGGAGGAGTGTGCCGTGGGAGCATGGGGCTCCCAGACCCTCCGGTGGCTTTTACACAGGCTAAGTTTGTTTATTTTTAAGCTCGGACAGCCCTGATGAGCTGTAGTAAAAGAGCGGTTGGTGCAGGCAGGGGTTGCAGATATCTGTGTCCATTCTCAAGGCAGTTTTCTCCCAGCATCCAGACATTTTTTGAGTCTCTGTCCCTGCTTTCCTCTCCTGCTGGCCTGTCTGTGTCTCCTTCACATGCTCCGTGCTTTCTGGACACTGTTAATAAGGCACCATTATGTCCTAATGGTACCTATCCCCTTTTTGTTACTTTTCTTGTTAGTTTGATCTAACAGAGCTGCTGAATAACATGGGCATTTCTGAAATGCCATAAATTTAGTCTCTTCTTATGTATGTATGGACTCATCTCCTCTGCCGGTCCCTCTTCCAATGTGCACAAGGAGATGGTCGCTGCTGCGAGTTCACCCAAGGCCACTTGCTACCCCCGGGGATGCTCAAAGCTGCTGCTTGGGGAATAAAACACTCATGGAGGACTCCAGTGCAAAGCATTGGTGCTGTCCCAGGTGTGTCTCAAAGCTGGGTTTGTTCCGGGAAGGGGCCAGTGCCGAAGCTGCCAAGTGCCCACCCAGAAGCTCTGTGTCCTTGTTTTGCACACTTAGAGAACATGTGTGTTCAGGGGCATGCATAACGGTGGGACTTGTGTCATGGTGTGTCTCTTCCTGTGCTCACATGAGCCCAGAGCACAGCACATGAGAGCTTCATGGTGTGGGTGCCCGGTGGCATGTGGATGTGCACTTGTGCCAGCCCCAAGCTGTCACTTGTGTGTGCACGCACCCGCCCAACTCTGTGCCTGGACTTTTGGAAGGTTCTTGTGTTTGCAAACTGCTGCTTTTGTTGGATTTTCTCCTTTTATTGCCATGGAAACCATAATTAAGCTGCAACAGCTCCTCAATTGGAGCCGTTACCTCTGGTGGCACAGCCGGTGCCACCCTGGCCTGACTGGGGGCTCTGTGGTTACTGGGGCTGAGTGACCCCTGGGCAGGGACATACCTGTGCTGCTGGCATTGTCTGCTGCTGCCCATCTCGCCTGGCTAATCTGTCTGTCCAGGAGTCTGTTTATCCAACTCCCTCCTCTCCATCCATCTGGTTCCCCATATGGGAAAAAACCAGCAAATTGGCCTGATTTCTTACCATGGGAAAAAAAAAAACAAAACAACCCAAAATACCCTGTGTCCATGGCTGGGCCATGTGGGGCCAGGGGCAGGAGATGTTCCCCAGCTAGCAGGTATTTACTGGGGGATGATATTGTCCCCATCCCTGCATCCTCAGCACCCATCAGATCCCTCCCCCTCGCTCTGTCCTTTGGCTAAAAGGGACCAAATTACCCCACTTTTCCTCCTGCAGGAGGGAGTGAACCCTCCCATCCCAGAGGCCTCCTTGGTTCCCATCCCATCATCCCCATGCTCTTCTCCAGAGCCTTAAGCTGGGAAATCTCTCCCTGCCGCCACGTACTAATTACTCTGACCTTTGCTTAAGTGGGGATCTTTTAGTGGCAGGTGAGGTATCAGCCGTGTCATTTACTATGCAAATTGAGACCATCAATTACATCCAGAAGGTCCCACAATGTTTAATTCTCTCTCACATCTCTCTTTTTATTGGCATCTGCAAAACTGCTGGAGCAGAAGGGCTCTGGCTGGAGGCTGGGAGCCCAGCAGCCATGTGCGGGGACTCTTCCAATTTCCAGTTTGCCTTTGTCTCTTTTAATTTTAATTAGCTGCTTTTGCAGTCACCCTGTGGAAAGCTGGACTGGGAGCTCAGTTGGTGCCACAGGGATGGGAATAAAACCCTTTGCAAGGTCAGGCTGCTGTCTTGGGGGCAAAGGGCTCATGTGGGGGCTGGAGGCCACTGTCTCCTCTTCCTACAGGCTGGTTTTGCCAGGATTTGACCATTACATGTGCATAGCCCTGGACTGGCAAGGGGCTGGTGCTTGATGCTGTACTCCCAGTATTGGCCGGAAAACCTTCTCTGAGCCACCAGTATGGGACAATGTGTATCTGTTGGGGGAATAAAGCATGAGGTGGTTGTGGATTGAGATTACAGGCACTAAGAGGAGTGAGTGGAAGGCAGAGAGGAGCCACGGAGATGTTGGATGGGAGGGAAGGCAATGCAGAAAGGCTGAATTGTGAGGGAGAGGAGGGGTGTAGGCAGTGACCTGGGAGAGGATGGTGTAAGGGGATGGTTAAGGTATATGTCTTGTGGGGGCTGGGTGGTAGGAAGTGGGCTCTGGAGGTGGTGCTGAGCCCCTCACTGTGGCTGGGGTACAGGTGAGCTGGGGATAACTTTGTTTGCCCATTGTGAGACAGGGGCTGTCCCCAGGGGATGGGGACTCGTGGGGGTGTCTCAGTGACAAGGTTCTCTCTGCTGCAGGGGGGGTGTGTGTGGCCCAGTCCGTCAAGATTCCACGGGAGCCTAAGCCGGGAGAGTTCGACAAGATCATCCGCCGCCTCCTGGAGACCTCCCATGCACGGGCCATCATCATCTTCGCTAATGAAGACGATATCAGGTGCAGAGGGACCGTCCTGGCTGCGAGGGGAGGCTGTAGGGTGGTGAATGCATGTCAGGGTACACACACCAAGCCCAACATGTGCTCTACGTGTGCTGGTGGCCAGGGCATGGGATGTGGGATGCTAATGGCAGGAACTGGGGGCTGCAACAGGAGCCAGCCAGGCCTGCGATGTGGTGTAGATGTGTCTGCATAGTTGCCTTTGCAGCATGGCACAGATACGACTGCAATGGGGAGAGGATGGACCTTGCAGCATGGCAGGGACATGTCTGTAGCAGGGACCCACCAGAGCTGACTTAGTGGCCACTGGAAACGTTGCTGCCATTGTGCCATAGAAATGCAGAGCTCAGAAGAAGAAAAACATGCTTTCTGCTGGCTTTGGAAACCCTTCCTGTCATGACCTGGCTGCTTCACACTGCTCATGGGCTGGGTCTGAGCTGGTGTGAAGCCTCACTGAGAACCAGCCATGGCAGGATCTTGGTGCCAGCTCTGCTTTGCTGTGCAGCCTCAGCCCCAAGTGTGGAATAGGAAGGGGTCCAGGAGGGACCATTTGAGGACTGTCCCACTTGCCACATTGCCTGCCTAGCAGGGCTGAGGACATAGCCATGCTTTGAGGTGATGAGCTGCTCTTCAAGTGAAGCAATGTCTTGCAGCTTCTGTTGTTTATGGAGCAGAATGATTCACATGGAACTACCCCTGATTTCCTAAGTATCTAATTTATTAATCAGCAAACATTATGTAAATGTGGGTAAACTGTGATTTTAAATCAGTTTACATCAGATGTGCAAACGCTCTGAGTTTCTTTTCCCCTTCCTTAATAGAAATGTCTGCAAACCTGACATTTAAGCATGTGTGCGGTGAGAAATGGGGGATTTACCTCGCTGTGTAAATGGCAAACCCCATTAACTGGGGTTTGTAAACATTTACCCATCCGAATAGGATTACAGCCCATGCACTGTGATTTACACACACACCTCATGCTGGGTAAATGTGGGTTTAGCCTGGGCATGGAGGCTGCCGTGATCGTAACTCTTGTGCCAGCTTGGACTGCGGAGCCTGGAAGAAGATGTGCTGCTTCTCCCAAAACATGCAGGGCCATGCTCCTGAGCAAGGTGGGCCAGGAGTCGTCGTTGCTGGAATTTCTGCCTGGCTCGAATCAGGTGTAAATCACCAATCTCACAGGATCCTCCTCAATTTGCCCCAGGGAGATCCTGCGCCACATGAGGACCACGGGCAGCTGGAGATGCTGCTTGTGCCTGGAACCTGCCTCTTCCCAGCTTGTCTCCACTTTCTGCTTGATCTGTATGGTGGATTTTTTTTTTTTTTTTCCATATTCCACATTTCAAACACCATCTGTACTTGAAATGATCAGCTCCTGATGGTAGGGGGTGAGTCACAAACCTACCGCCTCACTACTTGGGGAGGTGAAGCTGCCCTTGGCCTCACTCCCACAGGGCTGGGACACACACAAACCCCTGAGGGGACAGAGAGCCCTGGGAAAAAACAGGCCAGAGGGTCAGATCCAGGGAAGTTCTCATCCACCTACTCAGGTTATCTCAACTGGCCAGTGCTGGTGGAGCATGCAAGTGTGTGCATTTGAGCATCTGGTCACACTGAGGGATGCTTGGCAGGATGGATGGCATCTCCAGCCCCCCACTGCTTCTCACTGCCAAGTTGAGCCCAACAGACCCTAGTAGTCTGTGCACTGGCAGGACTGGCCAGCTCTCTACCGTGCTGAGTGGAGCTGATGGCACATGCACACTCTCTAATTCTGCTGCTTTTCTTGCCTGCTGCAGCATAACCTGATGATTTTACTTTTTTTTTTTTTTTTTTTAAATAATGTTTGATAATTAAGGGGAAATTCAATTTACCAGTCAGCAAATATGCAAATGAAGTGGGAAAAGCAGCCTGTGCACCCAGGCTGGGGAGAATGAAGGGTGTGGGAGCAGAGCAGCACAATTTGCACTTGTGTATACATATTTATTGGGTCCTGCTTGGTGCCTGGCACCAGGTGAGTGCCTGCAACAGGAGATGCAAACAGCACTGAACCCTGCCTCTTGTCAGCATCCCCATTTCCATTGGGCTGGACATGAAGCTGGTGCCCTGGCCCCATGATGCCAGTGAGTGCCAGCGCCTATTGCTTCTCTCTGCAGAAGGGTGCTGGAGGCAGCCAAGAGGGCTAACCAGACAGGCCACTTCATCTGGATGGGTTCAGACAGCTGGGGCTCCAAAATCTCCCCAGTCTTGCACCTGGAGGAGGTGGCCGAAGGCTCTGTCACGATCCTGCCCAAGCGGGTCTCTGTGAAAGGTAAGGGACTGTGTTCGGTAGGTTCCTACAGCTCCCCCCCGGATCAGTTGGCATCCCCTTAACCACAGAGTTTGGACTGTGAAAGACTGTGTTTTGCAGGGGGGTCTTCCCTGAGTGGGTTTTCCAACCTGCAGCTTTGCCCAAGTGGCAGCTTAGCCACAAAGCCACTACACTCTTATGTCCCTAGACCCCATTGCTCATGAGACCCTCCTTCCCCTCTGCCTGGGGGGTTCTAGGCAATGTTAAACATCTTTCTGCCATCTCAGAGATTTATCCCTTCTGTCACCTCTTTCCTGGGCAGGTTTCGACCGTTACTTCTCCAGCAGGACATTGGACAACAATCGGCGAAACATTTGGTTTGCTGAATTTTGGGAGGAAAATTTCCACTGCAAGCTGAGCCGACATGCGCTGAAGAAGGGCAGCAGCATCAAGAAGTGCACGAGTAAGAGCTGTGGGGATACTGTGGGCAAGTAGAGGCTCACAGGCATGTGGTGCTGTATCACACAGGAGTGCACAGGGACCTGAAGGCAGTGGCAGAGAGCACAGGGCAAGCATCAGAAAAATTTCACTTGCTTTCCCCTTATGACATTTTCAATCAGCCACGTCCTTATTGCTCCAGAGCTGCCAGCCCAACTTAAGGCAGCTACATGGCAATTAATGCTCTGCATGTAGCATTCTCAGTTGTGAGCACGGTTTTTTTTTTTGGACTAAGCAAAAAGCCAGGTGGGAATCTGGGGGAAGGGTTGGAGAAATGCCAGTGCTTCTGCAGCATGCGGACTGTGGGTGATACAGAGCTGCTCACCTGCACAGGCACTCGGGTCTTCGCTGGGTTTTGTGACAGTGGCAGCTCGCTTAAAAGGGCACAGGAGCATTGCACAAAAATACTTTTGTGCATCCCTGAGTGCTGTGAGCGGTCCAGAAAAGCGTGGAGCCTACTTGGTTTGCGTGTGTGTGAAGGCACAGCTCCTGTGCAAAGCTGCTTCCTCTCATGCACATGTCCCTTCCCATGGCTCCATCTTCTGTAGGTACAAACCCACCCAGATTCAGAGGATTCCTCCAAGTCAGGAACTGCTGAGGGACCTGGGGTTGTTAAGCCTGGAGAAAAGAAGGCTCGGGGGAGACCTTCTGGCTCTTGACAACTCCCTGACAGGAGGTTGGAGCCATGGAGGGGTCAGGCTCTTCTCCCAAGGAACATGTGACAGGACAACAGGAAAGGGCCTCAATTGTGTCAGGGAAATTAGGATTGGGTTTTTATTTGGTCAGGTAAAAGTTAGGGTTGTTGGGTATTAGGAGCAGTTTCTTCCCCTCCAGGGCTGTCCAGGCCTGGCCCAGGCTGCTCAGGGCAGGGGTGGAGTCTCCATCCCTGGAGGGGTTTCAAAGCCCTGGAGCTGTGATGCTGAGGGACATGGGTCAGTGGTGCCCTGGCAGTGCTGGGTTAATGGTTGGACTTGATGATCTTCAAGGTCTCTTCCAACCAGAATGATTCTGTGATTTGGGGCTGAATTCTGCATTGCTTAGCCGCATTTGGACAACTGCCTCTTTTTCATTGTGTGCTTGGCAGAAGGACCCTTGTCCCCTGAAAGGCATGAAGACCCAAGTGCATCCTTGCTACTTTGTAAGGGGCTCCCCTCTCACTTGAGCAGGCTAAAAGCTGGGGTGATAGCAGAGAAATGAGGCAAATTGATAACAGAGGGTCAGGATCTGGCTCTTGCTTAGCCAGCGTTGAAGCTGTGGCTGCAGCCTGTCCATGCCTGCAGGGTGGGTGCTCTGGGGTGCCCCACGGGAAGGTGCAGGGGTGCCCAGAGAGGAGGTGATTGCCCTGGAACATGTGCTGGACTGGAGTTTGCCTGTGTCACTTTGCAATCTGCTTTGTTGATGTGACTCTGTGACACTCCAGGAAGAAAACCTTGTTCCAGCAGAGCCCGATTCCACCTTCGACCACCTCCTCAACTCCCACTGTGCATGTTTAGCCATTTCCAACTAGAAGAGGCTTGTTGGGATTAATGCAGTAAACAAGGCAACCAGGGATCTGTCTTTCTGACAGCGCTGATGCCAAGGTGATGGTTGGAGGCTCAAGGAGGTGACATGTTTACTGAGAGATGGGAGAGATTTACTGCCTGCCTGGCACCGGCTGAAGACAGATAACGATGCAGCAGCTCACAGGCTGTCATGTGGCAGGAGTTGGGGACATTTCCATGTCCCCGTTCCCTTGGGAGGGATGTCTGTAGAAGCCATGGTCTGCTGATGGGCAGATGGACCTGGCTGTGCCTGGAAAGTTTGATCATTAAGCATTGGGGGTTTTTTTCACCTCTAAGAGTGAGAGGGATAGGGATGGTTCTTCCAAGTCCTGTGCCTTGCAGGTATTCTCAAAATGTTCAGCTGATTATTTGGGGGCACCTCTCTGTCTCAGCAAGAGTTTTCCAGTACTGCAGCTTCCCCAAGTAGTTTTGTGGCTAAGGTGCCACAGGGAAAATGTGTCCCTGGCCATGGACTTGGGTGGCTGGAGCTCCTCATCTTTCCTGCTCACATCAAGAAATCCCCAGCGCCAGGAAATGCATGAGCAGATTCTGCAAACTGCTGATCTCTTCATCTTCATTGTAATGTAGCATTTAAACCAACAATATTTCAGGTCCAAGGTGTTAGTAGAGGCAGCTGAAACCACAACATGGCAAATGTCCTAGGAATTTAAATTATCTGCAGTTTTGAGCAAATAAATTATCTCCTGAACATTTGCTTGGCAGCTAAACGGATAGGGGAAATAATGCACGAGGAAGCAAATAACCTGCTTGTGCAGATCCACATGCTTCTGCTTCGCAGGGCTTATGTGAATGTCCCATTTGGGGCTGTTTTCTTGAGGGAATTCTGACTTTCCCCAGGATCTTCAGGTTTGGGCAGACCCCAGCATGCACAGAGAAATACTGGGTTTTGATTGCTCTTGCAGCCAAAAAAAACAAACCAAAGGCTCATGTCACTGAACAGGACAGCTTATGGCTCTTGTTCGTGTTTGGGATTGCTGGGAGGATGATGAAGGGTGAGGGCTGGGGTGGGCCAGGTTTTGGGGTCGTTCCCACTGGCAGCTATTCATGTTATCCCTGAGACCAGCCCTGGCATCCATCAGGACCTGTGTGCTTCATCCCCAGGATGTCCTGCTGGGCCCAGGATCCGGCCAGGACCCATATCCCAGCTGCTTTTGCAGTAGGATCTCTTCAGCATCCTTCTCCACCTCTAAGCTCCCTCCTCCAGGCTGTGTCCCTGACCCCTGTGGGGTTGGGCAGGCTCCTTTTGGGGAGGCAGCCCCTACTTATGCCCAGCTGGCCATGCCGGTAAGCATCCTGCCAGCTACTGGCTCATTAATAATTCACACACATGCAGATGCAGCCAGGTTGGTGCTGGGGTGCTGTGAGTGGAGATGGAGGAGCTGGCATCAGTGCCAGCTTTGCTAGGCAAGGCAGCAAGAGCAGGAGGATGGGTCAGAGCTCGGAGCTGTGTCCCCTGACCTGCCACCCGCATGTGGATTGCAAGATGCTCCCAGGCCCTATGGGCTACTCTTTATCCAGGAGAGCTCATTAATGCCTTTCGTTTAGCAAGGCTGGATGGTAACTCCACTTCGAAGTGGTGCTGGGGATTTCTCTGCACACTCGCCTCTGCCTGACCAGGCTGGCGATAGATGCACAGCAGCAGTGTGTGTGTGGGGAGAGGAGCTTTTATTTGATTTTCCTTTTTTATTTGTGGTTCCTCATTTTTTTTTCCCTTTCTGTTTTGCTTCTCTCCAGTATTTTCTTAACGTGGGCTTGCTTGTTTTTTTTTGCTGGCACTGGCTGTATACCAGTACACCATGCTCCATCCAGGCCAAGGGGGAAAGATTTGCACTACTCGCCTGGGAGTTAAGCTGATAAAAGGCTCCTGTTGATGGAGGCTGGGTTAGAGCTGTCCTGGCAATGCCTCTGCTCAGCTTTCCTTCAGATCCAGCAGCTGGGCAGACAGGCAGTGCCAGCCTCACTGTGAAGGCAGCTCAAGCCCTCCTTGCAAAGAGGAGCAACCTTGAAGCAAGCATCCCTCATGGCTGGGCCAATCTCTGCTCCCTGGATGGGCTCACCCATCATGGTGATGCGTGCTGGTTGCTGCTCCCAGCACCTGTGAGATTCACAGATGACACCATCCCCTGGCTCTCCAGAGCAGGACTGTGAGTGATTTTGATCGAGTCTGGCCAAAAGCTGGCGCTGGCGATGTGATGGGAATTGATGTTAGTCCCTTCTCATCCACTGCTTGAGAAGATAACTGCGTCCACCCTCCAAGAGTTGTCCGCAGAGCCTCATCACACACTTGAAAATTAATTAGCAGCCCTGTAGAACGATGCATGACCCTGCTATTATAATCAGCAGGGTCACATCTCTTTTGCAGCCCTAATCTGATGCAAGTTTGGCAGAGATTTATTGTCTCCACATTAGGAACAAACCTCAGCTTTCAGCTCAGTGTTGCCCCGTCTGTGCACCAGCCTAATTCCAGTCTGCAGAAAGCAGCCAGTGCCTGGGGAAGGTGCCAAAAGGACCATGCCAGAGACAGCTGCTTCTCTGCAATGGCTCAGCCTTGGCACCCCGGAGCTGGCTTCTCTCACCACTGCTCGTTGCAAGCTGGAAGGATGTTTGGGAGGAAACTCTGGCTTCCACAGCCTGTGTTATCACAGCAGGTTGTATTTTACTTGCTGGGACCTAAGTGTGATTTGAGGTGCCTGCTCAGAAGCTGAGGAGATGGGAAGGTATGAATCCTGGGTCCTGCACATCCCCTGAGCTCAGCAGCCTCTGCAAGGTGGCAGGATAGTGCTAAGGGTGGCAGTGGGACTGGGACATCTCCCCAGGCTCAGCTCCTCTGGACAGTCTATTACACCTTTTTTAAAATGGGTAATTATCTTGACAAGATAGAGTGGCTTGACTGCACCTTGAGATGTGGATGCAGGGAAGGGCCCAAAGTTGAGGGAGAAGATTAATAGCTCTTGTCAATAATGTGGAAGAAAGGCTAACTTGACAGGTTCCACATGAGTAATCTCCACGTAGTCCAGAAGTATTTTTATATCTCTGAAGGATAGGCTATAAATTCACCTTGATAGCATATTTTCTTGTCAGTCAGTTCACTATCAATTTGCTCTTAGTGTCTTGTCAGGGCCACGTTTCTCTCTCTGTCCTGGTGCAGGGATCTCCAGGTGTGTGGCTCTTGGGACCATCCCTGCTTGGCATGGGTTTGTCCTGCATCCATCACCAGCTTTGTCCCACCTTCCCACAGCAGGAAGAGACCAGCAACTGCTGCTTGCTTGTTACCTTTTCTGTCCCCACTCACACCGGCTGTGTGCCCTGGTCCCTGTCAGACCTCACCTTGCATCCAGGAGCATCTGTGCACGGTGGAGCCACCGTTGGGATACCCTTAGATGGCTTCCTAGGATGCTGCTGCCGCTTTGGAGGATGACGCCTGTGCCTTCAGGTCCCTGAGGAACCCTCCTTCCCTTTCGCTGTTGCCAAAGGAGCTGTGGCCTGGCAGAGTGCCCAGCCATGCCGCAGAGGCAGTGATGAAGGTGCAGAGGCTGTGGCTCTCCATCACAGCGTTGCCCCATGGGAGATGCTTTCTTAGCTGTAATTAACAGCATACTACATTAATTGGTGTCTTTTTGCTAAATGATGAACATTTTTCTAGTCCCATTAAGGGTGGTTATGACAGGAGAGGCAGGCAGCTGTCACTGGTAATTACGAGATCCTTGCAGGATCCCGCAAGCTGGGATAGCCTGGGAGGCTGTAAAAGGCTGCAGGGTCAGTGGTGTGGGAGGGAGTGACAAGGGGAGTAGGGTGACAGAAGGCTCTGTGAATGAGATGGAGGACACACAGCTGGTGATGAATACTGCCTGGGTGGTCACTTGGTGCCGCTGAGAGACACCAAGCTGGTGGGAGCTGCTGGTGAGCTGAAGGGTGTCAGCCTGTGGGGGTGAGGATGGGACATTGATCGCAGCCCAGCCCAAGTCCTGCTGGGGGACCTGGATGGGGATGTCCCATGGCACTGGGACGTGATTTGGGGAGCACAGATGGGTGCCAGCACCCATATTTTCAGAGCTGCATTACAGGATGGGGTTGGTTGGGTATTTCCCCAGGGGATGTGTTTCTTGTCTGCCCATCACCCTCCTCCTGCCCACAGAGGCTGGCTCACGTACCCCAAACCTTCCCAGCATGAACTAAGAGAGGGGCTGGGGCAAGAGCCACAGCATGTCCCTGGCTGTCACCCCTTTGGACAGGGGACACACAGGTGACAGGAGGACTTTCAGCTGGCAGAGAAGCTCAAGCCCTGAGCCGTGGCAGTGCCGACACAACCAGTGCTTTGGCCTGGCACTGTGAAATACATTGCCAACATGAGGTTTGTTTTGGGAAGAGTTTTGTGGTGTTTGAGATTAATTTCAGCCCTCACTGCTCCTTCCTGGGGCATTCCTGGGCAACGTAAGCTTCCCGCTGGGAAAGAGGTGTCCTGACTGGTGGATAGGTTTGTAGTTTTGGGGATGGGGTTGGAATTTCCAGCTGCCTCAGTTCAGAATGGGTTTGTCTGCGAGGGATTGGCTGCAGCATCAACATCCCTGTGGGCGGACAACTGGGGTGGCATGGAGGTGGCAGCCCTACTTTACGTGTACCTACAGACCGCGAGCGGATCGGCCAGGACTCCTTGTATGAGCAGGAGGGCAAGGTTCAGTTTGTCATCGACGCTGTCTACGCCATGGGGCACGCTCTGCACAACATGCACAAGAACCTGTGTCCCGGCAAAGTGGGGCTGTGCCCCAGGATGGACCCAGTGGATGGTGTGGAGCTGCTCAAGTACATCCGCA
>JANHFX010014759.1:22614-55785 GCA_027560015.1 Chloroceryle amazona | reverse complement strand
GGATGGTGTGGAGCTGCTCAAGTACATCCGCAATGTCAACTTCTCAGGTGTGTCCATCCCTGGGGTGCTGGGGAGTAATGGCCCCACAGGGCTGGGTGTCTCAGGTTGTCCCCCACTATGGCTCATGCAGCTGCACCCACAATTTATTCTTGTTGCCATTTGGCACCTGCCGCACTACAAACTCTGGGTGCAAAGAGGGGGTGGTTTTGCAGCCGATAAGCAGACAAGGAGGTTCAACAATTCCCAGGAGCCTTTGGAGAGTAACCTGACAGCAACCCTGCCCTCACCCTGCTGTCCTGCCTGGCCTTTCCCCTTGCTTGCTTGCCCCTGTCACCTCCTGGCATTGCAGCTGGCAGAGTTCCCTCTGAATCACGCTGCCGTGTCCTTGTTTGTCTGCAGATCTCTGGAAATGCATCTTTTCCTCTGCTCTATCTACTTAATAAACATTTTCTGTCTTGTCCCTTATTACTTCTATTTATCTCTACTCTGTGATCTCCTCTGCAGTGTCTCTTTTATTTATGTTTCCCTCTTGCTTGATTCTTCTCTTCCTTCCTTTCATTTTTGTTTATCTGTATGGTTGACTTGATTTAACTTTAAAGCTGCCCCTCCCCACCCTTTCTTAAAAGAAGCTGTAAAAAAGGTGTAACAGCACTGGGTGCCTGGCACCACTCTGTCAGCTCCACCTTTTGGGGGGATCAATACCATAAGGTCCTCACACCAACTTGGGTTTCTGGTTGGGTTTCTTTTCCTCGGTTGCTTCCTTCATCCAGTGTCCACACCTGCATCATCCTGGCAGCTCACAGCACTCCCAGCAGTGGGAAACCCCACACCAAGAGGGAAGCATCAAACCAGAGCCTCCTTCAACACCATCACCCAGGGCACCCTGTGCTGCTGGGTGCTGCAGGTGCTGAGCTCTCTCTCTCTTGCAGGCATTGCTGGGACTCCTGTAACGTTTAACGAGAACGGAGATGCACCAGGGCGTTACGACATCTACCAGTACCAGATCAGGAACTCCACTCCTGAGTACAAAGTCATCGGGCAATGGACTGACCACCTCCATCTAAAAGTAAGGCTGGGGGCTGGATGCTGCCTGCAGTGTGACCATGCACAGTCCATGCCAAGGGGAAGGTCCCATAGATTTCTCCTGCACCCATCGAGGCCAGGTATCATAGAATCATAAAATGATTTGGGTTGGAAGAGACTAAAGATCACCTAGTTCTACCCCCCTGCCATGGGCAGGGACAACTCCCGCTAGAGCAGGTTTCTCAAAGTCTTATCCAACCTGGTCTTGAACATTTCCAGGGATGGAGCATCCAGAACTTCTCTGGGCAACCTGTTTCAGTGTCTCACCACCCTCAGAGTGAAGAATTTTTTTCCTAATATCTAATGTAAATCTGCTCTCAGTTTGAAATTATCATCCCTTGTCCTATCACTACATGCCCTTGTAAAAAGTCCCTCCCCAGCTTTATGACAGGCCCCGTTTAGGTACTGAAAGGCCACAAGAAGGTCTCCTTGGAGCCTTCTCTTCCGCAAGCTGAACAACCCCAACTCTCTCAGCCTGTTCTCATAGAGGAGATGCAGCAAATGAAGCTCGGAGCCAGGGAGCCCATGCAGGCAGTTAGGCAGCCAAACTTGGTGGGAAGTTGAGGAGAGGGTTCCCCCTGAGTACACACTTGTGGTTCAGCCATGGTGACCCACCATCAGCACGTGTGACTGTATCCCACAGTGTCAGGGCTCTGCAGCTCTGGTAAGGGAAGTTGAAGCCAGAACAGAGATGAAGGAGGGACTTTGTTTTGGTGTTTCTGGTGTTGAATTTTCCCAAAAGGCTAATGGAGAGCTTCACTGCCTCCATGTTCCTATGCTGGGTAGGGCTGGGGTCCTTCATGGGATGTACTGATGGGGTGAGTTGCTGCATCTGGACAACACTGCCATGAGCAGAGGTAGGGAATTCCCCGGTGCCCCAAGGATGCTCAACAGATCCCCAACATGAGCATCAGTGGGGCTGGTGCCATCTTGCCCCACAGGTGGAGAACATGCTGTGGCCAGGGGGTGGGACCCAGCTCCCCAGCTCCATCTGCAGCCTTCCCTGCAAGCCGGGTGAGAGAAAGAAGCTGGTGAAGGGCATTCCCTGCTGCTGGCACTGTGAGCGCTGCGATGGCTACCAGTACCAGCTGGACGAGTTCCACTGCAAGCGGTGCCACTTCAATGAGCGGCCCAACGAGAACCACACCAGCTGCACCCCCATCCCCATCGTCAAGCTGGAGTGGAGCTCGCCTTGGGCTGTGGTTCCTGTCTTCATTGCCATTGTTGGCATCATCGCCACCCTCTTTGTGGTCGTCACCTTCATGCGCTACAATGATACGCCCATTGTCAAGGCATCGGGGAGGGAGCTGAGCTATGTCCTGCTGACGGGCATCTTCCTCTGCTACGCCACCACCTTCCTTATGATCGCCGAGCCTGACTTGAGCACGTGCTCCTTGCGACGCATATTCCTTGGGCTTGGCATGAGCATCAGCTATGCCGCCCTGCTCACCAAGACCAACCGCATTTACCGCATCTTTGAGCAGGGCAAGAAGTCGGTGAGTGCCCCCAGGTTCATCAGCCCCGCTTCCCAGCTGGTCATCACCTTCAGCCTCATCTCGCTGCAGCTTGTGGGCGTCTGCATCTGGTTCATCGTGGACCCGTCCCACTCTGTCATTGACTACGAGGACCAGCGGACTACAAACCCCCACTTTGCCCGGGGCATCCTCAAATGTGACATTTCAGACCTGTCCCTTATCTGTTTGCTTGGGTACAGCATGCTTCTCATGGTCACCTGCACTGTGTATGCTATTAAGACCCGTGGGGTTCCAGAGACCTTTAATGAAGCCAAACCCATTGGGTTCACCATGTACACTACTTGCATTGTGTGGTTAGCCTTCATCCCTATATTTTTTGGGACGTCGCAGTCAGCAGAAAAGGTAAGGGAGGAGGGCAGAGGTCTGGCTGGTGGCTCTGTGGGCTGCAAGGAAGGGGGCTGAGAGGCTGACCTGTCCTAAGTAAAGAGAGGTCCTTCTCTGTGGTCCTGCTGGCTTGGGAATTGTGGTGGGAAGAGGTGCTTTGCAACTCTTTTGCAAGTTTGCTTTTGCTCAGCTGGGCTGTGGCAGGCAGGGTGGCAGCTGCGGGGGGAGCAGAGCAGCTCTGTCTCACTGACAACTGTGGGGAGTCAGCATCAGGGTAGATGAGGCCAGGCCAGATAATCCCAGAGGGTGGATTTGTGCTGTGAAACAACCTGTCTGTCTGTGTTCTCCTCCCTGTCCTCAGCTCCTGGAGGGTGGTCCTGGTGCCATTACCTACAGGACTGAGGCCAGCCCTGATGAAGCTCTGTGCTTGAGTGAGAGGGAGTGAGAACAAAGAAGAAAAATCTCATGAATGAGACCCAAATCCTCTTTGCTTGCCAGCCAAAACAGGAATCGCATTTATGTTAAATGCAAACAGCTCACGCCTGCCAGCTCGAAGCTGCCTGTGACAAATAAACCTCAGCGTTCCTTTTCCCTGGAAATCCCCAGGGTGACCCACCACCTGGATTACCTTTCTGGACCCATCCCGATTGGGATAATTTCCCCTGAGCGTGTTTGCGTGATGCTGAGCTGCTGACACCACAGCTTTTGGAAAAACCTACTGCAAAAGGGCCAGGGGTGGTTTGTTGAGAGACCTTCTGCTGTGGAAACCAGAGTTTCAGATGTGTCCTGCAGAGTTGTCTCTGCTCAAAGCATCAGACCCTGGCTCAACCAAAAAGTCTCTACCCTCACTGGCTGGAAGTGTGAAGGGGAATTAAAGGAAATAAATGGAGCCTTCTACAACATTTCCATTTTGATGAGATGGCAGGGGAGATACTAACAAGAAAGCAGGTTTTTTAAGAAATTATTGCAAAACAAAAGCTCCCTTAAAGCCTCCTTAATGTGCTCGGCATACTGTGGGTAATAAAGATGGAAATGATAATGATTGTAGATTATGCGCAAGGTTGCTCACCTCTTCACTGCAGCTTGTCATGGCATAATTTAGGGCTGCCAAAAGCTGGCTGTCAAGGAGCAATTCAACAATAGGCTGTGCCTCACTTCAGGGGCTTGTAACATGCAGGGCTTCTCTGTTATTAGGCTGCTAACAAGCTGATTAGAGGCGGAAAAAGTGATGTTCCCAACTCCCCTTGGACGTAGCTCGCTTTCTCATAGCCTGCTGCTGCCATGGTGTTCACTGAGTGATCCCAGGGAGGGGTCTGTGGTGTTTTGGCTCACTGTGAGATGTAAATCATAGAATCACAGAGTGCTTTGGGTTGGAAAGGATCTTTCAAGCTCATCTTGTCCAGCCCTCCTGCAGGAAGCAGGGATGTCTGCAACTAGAGCAGGTTGCTCAGAGCCCCAGCCAACCTCAGTTGGAATGGTTCCAAGG
Source organism: Chloroceryle amazona (assembly GCA_027560015.1). Lineage (NCBI taxonomy): Eukaryota > Metazoa > Chordata > Aves > Coraciiformes > Cerylidae > Chloroceryle > Chloroceryle amazona. Next base: position 51,357 of record JANHFX010014759.1, on the reverse strand, counting down.
ATGGGGCATCAACCACCTCTCTAGGCAACCTGGGCCAGGCTCTCACCACCCTCAGCATGAAAAATCTCTTTCTTCTCTCTGGTCTAAATATCCCTATTTTAGTTTAAACCCATCACCCCTTGTCCTGTTGCAACAGGCCCTGCTCAGAAGTCTAACCCCATCTGTCTGACAGGTGCCTCAAAGCACTGAAAGGTCATAAGAAGGTCTCCCTGGAGCCTTCTCTTCTCCAGGCTGAACATTCCTAATTCTCTCAGCCTATTCTCACAGAAGAGGGGTTCCAGCACCTGAGCTCTGTGCATCTCTAGGCTATTGCTAGAGGACGACAGATGCACTCAAAGTGTCAGTCAGAGGAATCAGGTGTTCAGTGCTGCCTCAGTGCTTTAGTTGCTGGTTTGCAGTCTTGGGATAAAAAGGTCTAAAAGGTGTAATTACACAGCCTGCACAGAGGATCAGGCTCTGAGAAGGCCCTTGGAATGAAAACTGAGGGTCTTGGCACTGGCATCACTCTGCAGTGGTGCTGGTGTTGCTGGGATGCTTGACAGGGCATCTCCAAGCTGCTACAGGGAGGAATCCCATCATCTTCACCCCATGGCTGCCAGGATTGAGGCTCTGCTGGGTTTCATGGAGGGGCAGCACACCTGGGAAAAGAAAAGCCAGGAGCATCACCCAGGCCTTTGTTCTCTCCGTAGAGCAGGGCTGGAGTTTCACTCAAGTCCTGAGGATGCCATTGAGCAGACCCGCGTCTCCAAATGCTGCCCGACACCTTTGCCTCGACTCCATCTGAGCCTGCGGCCAAGGCTGCCTTGTGTTCTGGAGGAGTTGGATAAAAAATCTCCATTTTTATTTTATTTTGCTTTACCTCGTGCCTACAACTTTGCATGGAGGTGGCATATTATCATAACAAGTCCCCCAAGCTTTTTCTCAAAAGAACCTCTTATCCCTGCCGATCCCAGCGGATTACAGAAATAGCAATAACAGAGGATCTAAAGAAAGAGACAATTTCCTGCACTGATAAGGCAGCAGCTGAACAGTGGCGTCATTGTCTGGTTCTCTGTTTATCACATTTGCTTTCAGCGAGGGAAAAGAAGGAGAGAAGAAGGAATGAGAAGTACTGTCCAGTGGTTTGTTTAGCAGTGCTGAATGAGGGTTGAATCGGCTTCCCCTTCCCTGACAACATGTGGCAGTGCAAAATCTCTTGCAGCTGGGCCAGGCAAGGATTTAGGGGGAGTGATGTTGCCAATTAATGGCAGAGGTTTGCTTTGGAACAAAGACAATCTGTGCAGGGCTGTGTCTTGAGCTTGGGTGCTCCCTCATATCAGGATGGGCTCCTTCAGCCCTGGGGCAAAGACTGAGCACAGCACTGGGCTTGGGGACTCATGCTGGGTCATTTTGGGTGGCTGCAGTCCCTCAATGGGGCATCATCATCCTGAGTCAGGGACAGGCTGTGTTCTTGGATCCTATCCATGAAGCAGCGGGTGCTGCTGAACTGGGAGCTGTGAGTTCTTTGACACACACAGCAAAGGGCTCTGTATGAAGCTCAAGTGCCATTAATGGAGGGGCAAAGTGGGGTCCTGGGTTAGAAAGCAATTACAAGAGTAGAACGAAAATTGTGAGAGATAGTCATTTTTTTGACATGGCAGGAGGTTAACTGTGAAGTGCTTTGTGGTTGTGTTTAGACTCCAGGCTAAAAATCTTTCTCTCTGAGCTGCAGAGGTGTTTGCTGTGGCACGATGCAAAAGCCCTTAAGGTCAGCGTGGGCTGCAGGAGACAGGGCTGTTCCTGGCAAATTCGTCATTAGGGTGAAGGTAGCCACAGTGGCCCTGTGAGACCCTGAAAGCGCTGCAGAGGGTTAAGAGATGGGAAAGGAGCATGGGGTACCTGGAGCAAGTGCCACCTGAAGTCTTAGCAGAGGGAAGTCCCCAGTAGTGCTGGGAGATGGAGCCCAGGCACGTAGCAGAAAGCATGTGCAGAGACATCTTGTCTGAGCTGAAGCTCAGCTGCTTGCTCCCTCTTTGCCGTAACACCTCCAAGTCCTGAGGCACAAGTGGGAGGCAGGAAATATGGAAATCACTGGATCGAAAAGCGAGGCTTCTCTGAAAGGCATCTGCTGAGGACCATCAGGTAGGGAGGTGAAGGGCTGTGGAGCCTGAGCTGTTCCCATGGTGAGTCATGCTGCTGCTGAGCAGAACTGTGCCTGTCCCCAGGGACAGGGTCTGGGGTGTCCCAGTGCTGCCCTCATTCCCAGCAACTCTGGTTCTTGTGATCCGGGACACCTGTGGCAATGTCTGGAGAGTTTTAGTGAAAACAGAAAAAAAGCAGCAAGAAAAAGAAAAAAAAAAAAAAAAGAAGAAGAGCAGATATTCTGGCACTGAGATATGTTTTGACTTTCCTGACGAAATGACATTTTTATTTCCAAAAACTGCCTAGACTGACTTTGTGTGCATATACTGGGAAGGTGGAACAAACAAGCCAGCACATGTGACAGCAGGAGGTTTTATTCTGGGGATGAACAAAACTTTTCAATTGACTCAGAGAAAGCTTTATTGCTTTTTTTTTCCCTTTGGGTTGAGTTGAAATGCTTTTGGGCCTGTTCCTTTCTGAAGCAGAAGGGAGTGAAGTGTTTCTTGGCATGGTCACAGCTGGGACCAGCAGGTCCTCGGGTGGAATGAGAGCCCTATCCAGGAGCTGTTGCTTCCTGCCAGCAATCACTTGTTGGATGGAGCCACCTCTGTGCACCTTCTCCCCAGGGAGCCGTGTTGAGCCTCTGCACTCAGCTTCTATCCTCAGTCAACTTTTTGCTCTATTGACTCCAGAAAATGAGCCCTCAGGTTGAATGTGCGTGGCTGGGGAGGTGCGGACCCCCTGCCCTCAGTGCTGCTGCAGCCCCTGGCTTCCCCTGGCTCCTCCACCTTGCAGGACACTAAATCCAAGGCACGAAACAACTGCAGAAGAAACCTGGGATATCATGCTGTGACTGAGTCAGGGGATAAAGTTCAGAAACTGCCTTAAGCCTTCTTCTAAACCACTGCAAAATAGCCCTGGCACCTGAGAACAGCTGGAAAAGAAAAAAAAAAAAAGAAAAAAAAAGAAAAAAGATGCATGCAAAGGCAAAGACCCAGAGCCTTCTCTCTGCTCAGCTTGGAGAAGCACAATGTTTGAGCTACGTGATAGAAGAGAGGATGCTGAGGAGAATGGAGAGTGGTGCTGGGAGCAGGGCTGTTGTTGGAACAGGGATGCTGTTGGAGTGGTGTTGCTCATGGAGGGGTTTGCCCACCCGGCCTCCCATGTTGCTTGAGGATGAGAGGTGGGGATGGGTGGAGGGAGGGGCTCTCTTTGCTTCCCATTGCTGTCTGCTTCAGATGCTCCCAGCTTGTGAGGAGCCTGCCAAATGCTTTCCATAGAAAAATGGATTATTCTTCAGTCAGATTAATGGGCTTTCATTTTGCAAAACATCTGTCACTGTTAGTCCTGGACAGTGAGCGTGAAATTAGTTTTGACTGCAGAAAGGCAACGTTGGTGTGTAATATGTGACTTACATGACAACGGCCCAGGGAGCCAGCTGGGAAATGGGAATTACCTGTTGAAAGGAGATGGGGGAGCAGTGGGTGCCCTGGACTGGGCCCTGGGATTGGGTGTCCCTGCTGTGCGCATCACGGCAACATCGGATCTCCTACCCTGCAGCTGTTGGAGTGTGCTGTGAGTGCTGGGAAGGAGAGAGGGAGGGTGATAAAGGCACAAAGGGGTCCTTCTCTGGCTATGTTTTTGAGCTGGGGTGCTGGCAGGTTGCTGCTGGAGCATGTCTGAGTACTGACAGGGTAATCAGCCCAGCTTCCCTGTATTTGCAGGTGGGGAAACAGGAGAAGTGAGCTGAAGGCTTCTGTGGGTGCATCCTGGCCCATGCAGCAAGTCAAATCTGATGTATAAGTTCCAAAGCTGCCAACAGTTCCAAACCTATTTCCCCACCCCTTCATTTATTTAACCCTGATGTTTCCACATTCCCCTCTTTTCTCCTTTCCCAGCTGACTCTTTCTGGATCAATCCCACAGAACCATGGTGGGTCTCAGCTCATGCCCTTGTGTCTTGCAGATGTACATCCAGACCACGACGCTCACCATCTCAGTGAGTCTGAGTGCCTCAGTGTCCCTGGGCATGCTCTACATGCCCAAAGTGTACATCATCCTCTTCCACCCAGAGCAGAACGTCCCCAAGCGCAAGCGGAGCCTCAAGGCAGTGGTGACGGCAGCCACCATGTCCAACAAGTTCTCTCAGAAGGGAGGTTTCCGCCCCAATGGAGAGGCCAAATCAGAGCTCTGCGAAAACCTGGAAACACAAGGTAGCATGGCTCCCCGTGGGGTTGGGGAGCTGGTCCTGCTGGGGACCAACATGATGCTGGGAAGCTCAAAGCCTCACTGGTAGCTCACTGGTAGGCTGTAGCTGTGCTGTCCTCCATGGGTGCAAGCAATACTGGCAGCACTGCTCCTTGGCAAAAGGACATCTTGGCTTCCTCCTGCCCCATGGCTCAACCCACCATCCCCCAGGAGCAAGGGCAGCGTGGGAAGAGATGTCAGGGGCCACTGTGCTCCCCACCATGCCCAAAGCCACCCTAAGGAGGAAGATGTGCTCCAGTTATCTGCTCTCCAGCCAGGACAGGAGCAGGGACTCATGACTCTCAGTGAGGGGACAGGATCATCTCCTGTCTGTGGGCAGAGGAAATTCCCCCTTACTTGATTTATTCCCACACAAGAAATGCAGTTTGCCATCATTGCAGTCAACGTTGCTGGGACAGGACATGTCCTGCCTCCCTCTGACTGGGATCACTCCTGGTGCTCCCATCCCTCCACAGGCTTGTTTGCCCTATCCCATGGGAAATGCTGCTGAGTGGGTGGCAGGGGAAATAACGCTGGAGACATACTCGCGCCGCTGCTGGGTGAGATGCTGGCTGGGGCATATGGCAATCTGCTCAAACACCCAGGGAAGGATCCTAATGTCAGCCCACACTGCTCCCAGGAAGGTTCTGGTGTGGCTGATGGGGAAAAGTGTTGATCTGCCAGGCTGGAGCTGAGGCTAACACAGTCTCCTCTGGGAAAACAAGCTGAGGGCTCAGGAAACCCTGTCAAAGTGGGTAAGTGGCTGTTCTGTGTTTGGGTTTCCAAAAACAGAGCCTTGCAGGAGGAAGAAATGGTTGGAGCCAATGCTTCTGGGGTCCTTTGAGAAAGGAAATCCCATTTGGGCTAAATCTGAAGAAAACCCTGCGGAAATACAAATGTTCTTCATGTACCAGCAAGAGTTTCTAAGTTCAGCATCAGTGGGCTGGAGACCAAACAGCATTTCCATGGAAAGACGTGATTGTCTTTGTAATCCCACGCTTGCTGTCATTCCAGCCTGAGCCATTCAGTGTCTCTTGGCATCTCTGTAGAACTTCCACATCACTCTGTGGAATGACTCTTGCTGGCAGCGGCTCCACACGCAATGTCTCTCCATAGACAGCCTCTCTGCATAATTGACTCTGTCTACCTGTCTGCTTTGTGAAGGGCAGCTGCACAGCCAGACACCACGCCCTGTCCTGCCACTGCCCATGCTGGAAGTGGCTTTTGTCAGCCACTATCACAGATCTGTGTTGTCTGTGATCCTGCCCCAGTGAGGCAGTGGGTGGCGGGTCTCTTTGTCACCCTCTTTTGTCTGTGCAAGGCATTCTCCCTGCAAGGATGGGGAAGTAACTGTGGGCTCCCCATGGCGAGAGTTCACTGGGAGCATGCCAGCCCTGTCCTAGGGAGCCACCCAGTGCCAGACTCCCTGTGGCATCAGTGTCACAGGCTGTGGTGCTGTGCATATGTGACCTTGTTTCCCTTCAGCCATACATGGCTCCTGGCCAGGGCTCTGCTGGAACAAACACCCTCTTTGCAGCAGGGCTCAAAGGCCCAGATGCATTGAGCACCTCATCCAGGACCTGAACCCAAACATTCCCATATGCTTTTGCCTGTGCCAAGAATCCTTCTCCCCTCAAGACTCAGAGCAGGAGCCTCTGAGGCTTGTATGTGCCAGGAGCAGGGAGAGCTGCACCTCCTGCCTGCTGCATCTCCATCTCCAGTCTGTCTCACACTGGGAATATTGGAGCGGGGTGTGAACGGGTCTGGCAGCATGCTCCCGAGATGTGCCAAGGTGGGGAGCCAGGCACGGCATCAGCGCTGAGGGCAGGAGGTGTGGTGGGGTTGGCAGCACAGGACCAAGGGGCCATTTTCACTCTGTCACTGGCAGGTCACATATCCTTAAATAAACAAGAGAATAAATAATTCACAGTGCTTTGATATGGGCAGATTTGCTATGAAAATACTGCAGCTAACAAATATCTCTGTCAGCTCTAATTTCTTATGGCCTATCTAATTGTTATCTGGGAATAGCAGTTTGAAATCTACTGCAAGGTTCATTTGTCAGCGAGGCACCAAGACACAGGGAGAGCTGCTGGGCTTCCCATCCCTTCTGTGTGGTGCCAGGCTCTGCACAGGCCACTATATTGTGCTGCTTGTGGTGCCTTGGGCTTCACTCTGTGTCCCAGCACTTGTCCATGTGCTCGGCTAGAGGCTGTCTCTGTGAGTGCTGAGCCCCATGGTACCTGGGGACCTCTTGGTGGGGTCTCCACAGAGCATTATGCCTGGTTGAAGTGCTAAGGCATGCCAGGGCATTGCAAGTTGCTACTTCCACCTCTCCCTTAGCTGTGGCAGCTGCTAAAAGCAACTGCCATGCTGCAGCCTCCGAGCCCCAAGGCAACGGTGCAGCCCTGTGGGGAGCAGCAGGAAGGATTTATTGCTATCAGGTGTTTGCCCAGCTCTGGGCTGTGCTGCAGCTCCCCTGGGATCAGTCTGCAATCTGTGGCGGCTTTGGAGCCGTTGCTGCCTCCTGTCCATCTGTGTACAACCCCAACCCGAGGGCTGTGGGAAGCTGGAAGGTGGCAGCAGGTTTGAGTATGTGCTTTGCTCCTCCAGCACCTGAGCATGGGCACAGGGATCCTGAGTGAGGGATACAGATGGGCTGGCTGGCTTTGTGCCACCTGCTGCAGGCACTGGCAGTGCCCTGCTGAGCCCCCAGGTCCCATGGAGCAGCATGCAGAGGTGTGGGGTGACCAGCTAGGACCTTAAACTGAGATCTTGCAGGGCCGGGGCAAGCTGAGCTTTAGGGAATGTGGAGCATCTGTGGGTTTGTCTCTAAGGGGTTGTTGAAGGAAGTGAATGGGAGCCTGAGAGCGCATTCCCTGAGTCTCATGTCACGTCCTACGGTCTCTCTTTGGGATGAATCATCTTTCGAGTCCTAAAGAGCTGCTGTGAGGCTCAGCCCCTCTGCCACAGCTCAGTGTCCTCACAGAGTATGATCCTAAGTGCCAGCACTGTCCAGACCCTTAAGCAAATCCCATGTCACGTCCCTGCCATCATCTCCTGGCACAATGGTCAGATCAGGGTGGCAGGACAGGAGCCAGGAGGGGAGAGTGTTCTTCATTGATGGTACATGTGAGGTTTTATCTCTCTTTCCAGCACTGGCCACCAAACAGACCTACGTCAGCTATAGCAACCATGCGATTTAGCTCCTGCCATTGCAACGGCCCAGCACGGAAGGACGCTGTGGGTGCCACAACACAGGAGGGAGCTGAGGTGCATCGTGCAGACAGGACAGTGAGGTGGCATTAGGGGGGTACAAGCTCCTGGTAGGGCTGCTGGGCAGAGCTCCCAGGGAAGACAACGATCAACAGCAGCAGCAAAAAAAAAAAAATAATATATTAAACAAACGAACAAAACAAACACAAAAAGAAAAACAAAACGATTAAAATAAACCACCGACCACCATGACAATGCATGCCTCCCACGGAGGAAGAGGGACAGCTGAGCAGGGGGACGTGGTGTGAGGAAGAGGTGACGGACTTCAAGTCTTTGGGGTATTTTTTTTCCCTGTATCTTGAAAAACAAAAACCTTTTCTGGAATTTGTGAGTTTGTTTGTGGTTGTGCAGAACCTTCTGTTTTCTCTCTGTTTTCTTAATCCCCCATTTTCTTTTGCTTCTGTCTTCCTCCGTCCCTCTTCACTCTCTCCCGTATCCTACCAAATTCTATATGTTGCAAAAAGGAAAAATAAATAAAAATACATAAAATTTAAATAATTATTTTAAAAAAAGCAAACAAAACATAAAATAAAACCTAGACTGTGTTCAAAGTGCTGATTTCTATAGGTGGTTAATTAATGTACGTGATGACCATATGGATTGAAATATGTCTGCTTTATGTACTGACCAGTCAAAAAACAAAAACATACAAAAAAACCCCAACAAAGTTCAGTGCCTGGATGTTTATGAATTATTCGATGACTGTGTAGAGCATGATCATTTTTATACAAGGAGATTTCTAATAAAAGACCATGGTTTTGCACTCAGCGTTTGCTGTCTCTTGGTGACTCTTCGTTTTAGGCTCTGGGAGGTGACTTGGTTTTGACTGAGCGGGAAGATTCTGGGTAGTCAAGCTCTTGATGACACCATGGAACTTGGTGTCTTTCTTCTCCAGGCCATCCTGCTGCAAATGAGGTCCTTGGGAGAGGATGGGGAGAGGATTGCTCAGCATCACCCTGGCACTTGCATCAGTGCTTAGGTGTTGGGGCAAGATCTCTGGGCAAAAAGGGCTGGATTCCTCCTCATTTGCTGTTCCCCAAGGGGTGGGCTGAGGCTAGTGCAGAGGACGGGATTTCCCAGGGCTTCCTCCCCATTCAGAGGCAGAGCCAGCTCCACCCTCCCCCTCAGCACCAACCTGGGTTAATTAGGGAGTTGCCAGCTAATAAAAGCAGCAATACACCTTCCTGTTTGGGGCTTTGTGTGTTTTTTTTTTTCTTTCTTCTCTCTCTTCCTCCCTCGCCCCTTGGGATAGCTCAGCCTGGGGTGCAAGGTACGTGTCTCTTCAAAGAATCTTGGGGGTTTTTTTGGCAAAGAATCTTGGGTTTGGTTTTGGTTGGTTGGTTGGTTTGGCTGGTTTTTTTTTTTTTTGCTTAGTGTGTCTACTGCTGGTGTTTCTGTCCCTGTTTTCTGGAAAAGGCCCTTGGAAAGGGAGGGGGAGGGTGTCCAAGTTTGTCTGTCTTCTGGAGACCAGATGGGAGGTGGGGAAAGAAGCAGAGGGAAGTGCTGCTGCCCGACCTGGAGAAGTGGGCTGTCTCCAGCTTATGGGCAGGTTATTGGTTTAGGTGCTCAGCAAGAGCACTGATGCGCTATCCTGACAAAGGGAGGGCTGGGAGTTCTCCCCGTGCTTTTGCACATGTTCCTCCCAGCCCAGAGGTGCCCGTATGTTCCTTTCTCTGAGCCTGAGTGGAGCTCCTCACGTGTTTTGCACGTTTCTGGACCTATCTGTGTATTGCAGCTTTTGCTCTTGCTCTGGTGGATTGCCCTGTGGAGGAGAGGCCTCGGTGCTTCAGCCACTGATCAGTGCCAGAAGGGTGTTCTGTGTCAGTGTGGAGAGGACAGTGTGGCTTGAAGGCAGGAGGCCTTTTTGGGTTGTTGTGGGTTGTTTTGTTTTTTGGTGTGGTTTTTTTTGTTAGTTTTTGTTTTGTTTTTAAAGTAATGAAAAGATAATATTTGTCAAAAGAACTTCTCAGGAGGAAAAAAAAATAAATCTGCTTCTGCTTCCTTCCCACCACATCCATCCCTGTCTGCTTGGACGTGAAATGCTGTCTGTTTCAGAGGGTTCTCAGAAAACGTGAGCTGATACCTGGTGCTGTTTCTAGCTCTGAGATACTGTTTTTTACAAGCAGCTTTCCACCCCAAATTTTCCCTGATAATGACTGGAAAGGCTGATTGTACCGTAGTTAAAGCATCCCCCTCGGTTGCCTTACAGTCTCTGTGAGGACGGATGCTCCGAGTCCCCCAGAGACTGTGACTGGGGACTGACTGTGCTGTCACCAAGCAGATCTTCTAGGCTCCCCTGTCCTCAAATGGTTTGGGGAGTTCTTCAGGGCACAGTGCAGACACTGGAGCGGGATGGGCTATAGGAATGTAGTGGAACAAAATATTTGTATCCTGCACAAATACTTCTTCAGTATGTTGCTCTGTGTCTCTCCTGTGCTCAACCATTTCTGCCTTCAAAGTGGTTTCCTTAGAAATGCAGCCAGCCCTGGAGCGTGTCCTGCCAGCACTCAGGTTGTGCTGCTGCAGGTGTTAGAGCAGAAAGGTGTGCAGAAAGGAGGGTTGTGCTACCACTGTCAGCACAGCAGCTCCAAAAGCTATCACTTTGGACAGCGGGGTCTAGATTTTATTGGGGCTGCTTTTGCTGCTTGCTCAGGGAAGAAGTCACTTGGCTAAACTTTGGATGTGTTTTCAGGTAGCTTCATGTTCCCCTCCTGTACCAGTCTCTATTTAGACACAATAGTTGTCCTGATTTCTTGATGGATCTTTTGGAGTGTTAAAAGACTCCTCCTACGGGTACTTCTTGGTGTAAGTGTGCTTTACAGTCACTTGCCCTTATTCTACAGATTTTAGATTAAATGATATAAAGATGCTCTTGAAGAGATATGCAAAATGTTTGCACAAATCCAACTTTGCTGGTCTTGAAGCAGAATTTTAATTGGCCCCATTTTTTATCAGCTAGAACCTATTTTTACCAGCTCTGCTGAATAGACCCAAATCCCTTGCAGTGCTGGGTGTGTTTTAGCAGCAGATTCAGTGACCTCCCATCGTGGATGGTTAATTTTAAATATCATTTCGTGACACAGTGCTGTTTAACACCAGTCATTTACTTGATTATGAAAGCTAATTGAAAGGGAGCAGTCAATAAGCAATTGAGATGGATGTTGAGCGATGTGGATCTGATCAGGCTCTGGTGTGAATATCTGCTGAGAGGTGAGAGCTGCTGCTGCGGCAGGTTTGGGAGATAGTTGGTATCTATCAGGACTGGGTTTCTGCCTTGCTTGATACTTTTGAGGGCAGTTCTCCTGCCTGTGGCTGAGCAGAAGAGGAGCAGAGTAAGATACTGAGATACTACGATCCTAGTTTTTGGTACTTTGCGTGTGCATACATTTTAAATAAGGTACCCGTCCTGAAATCTGTGCTGTTGTGTCTCCTCTTTGCTTCCTTTACAGCTTAAAAGCACCTGTCTGATTTTTTTCCCCTTATTTCTATGAAGAGTTGTTGAATTTAAATAGCAATAATTGCCTGAGTTCCCTGAGTGGTTGACCTGCGTGTAGGGGTTTTGTGGGTTGTGGGGTCTCTTTGTTTTCGGTTTGGGTTTGGTTGTTTGGGTGGTGTTGGGGTTGGTTTTTTTTTGTTGTTGTTTTGGGTTGGTTGGGTTGTTTTATCGTGTGGTTGGGGGTTTTTTTTGTTGTGTTTTTTTTTTTTTCTGTGAATTGCAGAAGTGGAGGGAGAAACTCAGACTGCTGCTATCTCCTTCCACCTGCTCACCTTCCTCCCTCCTCAAGCTTTCTGTTGGCCTTGGCTACTATTCCCAATCCCCAGCTCTTCTGAACTCCCTTCTCCATGAACAAGTGGGAGCTCCTGGGGTCCTGCTGTCCTTTCCATAGCTCAGCTGGGGGCTGGAGAAAGGATCTGTGTCCAGGCTCATTTCCCCATCCCAGTGTGCAGGAGACATGTGGAATCTTTCATTAAACTCTCTGCTGTGAGAAGCGTATTACAGACTTTAGTGGCACAATTCGGACAGCTCCGTAGGAAATGGAAGAACAAAATAATTTTTCTAATTTCCTGGTCTGACTATCACCTCATTTTGTGCTCCTCCTTAGCACTGGCTTCGGAAAATCACTCCCCTGCCATCTGCATCTGGAGACCTCTGGCTAAAGCCATGCCAAAGCTGGAGGAATGGGGTGAAAAGAGCAGGGCTGGAGTAGAAAGCAGCATGTTCCTTGCTCTGAGACAGGTCTCCATGGAGCTCTTTTTCCCACAGGGGAAGCCACAGAGTCCTATTGTGCCCTAGGAGAGCTGAGTGCTACTCAGAGAAAGGTGCAACTTCCATTTCAAGCAGAAGGCAGCAAAGCCTTATGACAGATGTTGTGGTTCATTGTGCAGTGGGAGACCAGCTCTGTAGCAAGCAAGTGGAACTAATTTTTGTTACGAAGCAAAGCATTTCTTCTGGTGAGATCCACTGCCAGCCAAAACCTTTGGCCTGGGACATTAGGCCCTTATTGGGCCATTTGGAGCTTTGAAGATGCAAATGGGGACCTTGAACTTTATTTTCCTGGGGTTTGGGAAGCCAGCAATGAGGATGGAGAGCTGTGATGAGCACACTGATTCTGCTGAGAGGGGAGGGTGATGTCTCTGCATGGTCTCAGGGGACAGTGGGTACCCAAGAGGCAGATGAAATCACCCCAGCACTGTGGCTGGGGAAGAACTGGTGGCAGAGCGGAGCTGGATGTGTGGACCACCTGTTTTCCCAGTGGTGAAGTGGCTCCTGTGGCTGGAGTGCCACCGCCGTGGATGGAGGTGTGTATGCAAAGGTCTCCTCTCAGCACCGGTGTTTTCTTGTATGGCTGAGCAAGTCAGTGGCAGATTGTGTTGAAATCTCAGTTAAGCGGCGAAAGCTGCAATTAGCATTTAATGAAGCTTCTTGCTTTTATTTTTAGGTAACCTCTGATTCCCTGACTGTGTAATTTAGTCCTCCATTGCTTGGAGATAATTAAAGTATGTCACTATAATTTGCTTTTTTAAAAGCCTGTAATTATGTTTTTATTGAGAATAAAAAAAAAAAGATGGGGGAGGGGGAGAAATGAAAACTATGTTGGAGGAAGAGAAAGCTTTGAGGGGGCAAGGGGTGTCTCTTCCATCGTGAATGCTTAGGAGAGCTTTTCAGCACGCTGGGTAGACTGGGACAGAGGAAAGGCTTCTTCCATTTTAGTGTGGGTAATAACAAGGTGCAGTGTTTCAGTGGAAGGTGTGTGAGTTTTGGGTGTCCCCAAGCCCAGATCTTGTTTTAGCTGCAATGTAACTTCGGGGGCTGCTGCATGACGTGCCAGTACCGCTTCCTCTGCTGCTCTGTGGTCTTCAGTATCATTCCCCTTCCAACACCCTGAAGAAGGGGGGACAGCCCTGCTCTGTCTGGACCCCAACCTACAGGCTCTGGAGCAACCCAGGGTGGGCTTAGCCTGGAGCAGGAGACCTGAGGTCTCATCCATGTAGGAAACATCTGTGTGCACACTGGGTCTTCGTGTTTTGACTGCAGGAGTCTGGTCTCTTGGCAAAATGGGCTTTGCTGACGCAGGGCTGCACAGCTCGTGCTGTGTGTCCTCCCTGCATGATAACATAGTCATGGGGAGGAATTCAGCAGATCCTCCCAAGCCTGACAGGACTGTGCAGCCTTTGGGAGATGTTCCCTTCAGCTTAGGTTCTATTTGCATCTCTAAAAATTCTGCTGCTGGATGTCAAACAACCTGTGCCCCTCAAAATCCTCCCAGCACTAAGATGTGCCAGCTAAAGCATCCTGCCCTGCTCCAGCCCGTGCGACTGTGCTGTGCATGGTCCTGGTCCAAGTGCTGCTTCTAGGCAGCCCAGAGAAACTGTTTCCCTGCAAACTGGTCTGAAATGCGAGTGTGGCCATCGCAGGAGGAATTGCTCACCAGCAATTCACAGACTGGAAATTGGCTGTTGGAGGGAAGTTGAATAACGAATAAATTCAAGATAATTGATTGGCCTGAGGCCAGCTCACAGCCAGAGAGAGATGAAATGAGTTGGATTGTTGGCTTTTTCTTTAAGTTAGTTTCACTCAAATTTTTGAGCGCGAAGAGGTTACATTTAGTTTAGACTATATTTAATTCATTAAAGCACTGATCTTCTCTGCTGTGGAGTTCAGATCTGATCCCAGGCTTTACTCCTTATCTAAATGCAAAGGTTTCTTGACAGAAATACAAAGCGGGGGGGGCGGGGGGCGGAATCTTGGTCTTGGGAAAAGTGACATGATGAAAGAGTGCAGTGCTGGCCTGTGTTCCAGTGCTAGGATCCTGCTGACACATGCCCTGTTTCCTTCCTGCCCAAACTGGGATGCAGTCTTTAGAGGCTCTGGTCCAATCCCACGGTGTTCAACACGTCTTGGACACTGCAAGTGACAACCTGCAGCCAGCCATCTTGCAGGCATTTGTATGCTCTCAAATTTGGTGCAGTCCTCCACAAAACTTCTCTCTGGAGCTGGGGCCAGAGTGACTCAAAGTCTCTTTGATAGAGCAGTATTTATATTCAAGTCCGTCCTTGGGCTGTTCATCCACCCCCAAAATACCTGCTCTCTCCAGGTGTCTGAATTTAATGGCACTGGGAGTGGGCTCGGTTCCCAGGCATGTTCCTATTACTCCTCGCTGTGCAGAAATCCTCCTCCCAAGCCAGGTGTCATGGCACCAGCCTTGCAAAGCCTTTGTTATCTGCTGGGGATAACAAAAGGAAGGAACAACACTTAAAACCCAATAAAACCCACACACCATCATCAGCTTTTGTACTGGTTGCTATGGGAACCCCATACATGCACGGAAACTCCGGAGTATGCAAATGAGCTTCTTAATTAGTTCTCCTCAGTCTTTCCTGCTCCTGGTGCAGCAATTTGATCATTAGATGAACATGCCACTTAATTATAAGCAGCTTAACCAAACACAAGCTGGGGTGACCTTTGGGGAGGTCAGGGTGTCTTGGGAGCTGGCTGGTGTTGGAGGGAAGATGGAGACCAGCTGCTGCACAGAGCTGTGTGTCTCCTCTAGCAGCTTTCATACTGGCAGGAGCTGATAGAATCGTTTCAGTTGCCTTTGGAGAGGAGCAGCAAGCAGGGGTGGGTTTGTGTCTCCAGAATGTCCCAGCCTTCCTGGAGAGGGGTGTCCAGATGCTGAGGTTTCAGCAGTGTGGTCGTGCATGCAGCAGGTTGAGGTTGTGTGGTTAGCTTGAGCAGAAGGACCCAGCTCCTTGGGGGAAAATGGTGGAGTGGAGGATGGGCTGAAAATCCCAAGCCTTTTGCTCCTCTGCACTGTAGGGCAGGTTGCAATGTCACCCTGGCTCTGCTGGCCTTGGGGATGGGTCTTGGATTTGTTGCCTTCAGCCCAGCATGCCAGCTTTGCAGAGCCAGTTTCCAGACGAGCACATGTGTGAGCTCTTGCTGGAAGTGCTATGAGTTTTTCACCAAATAAGCTTCATTAATCGTCTAATAACCGGATTAATTAAGGACACTGAAAGTAAACAGCAAGAATGTAATTTGCCTCTGATTGCTATGTAATTGCAGGAGTATGGTCCTATTTGCATATGCAGAAAGTAGTGTTGACAGAGGCATGTGGACCAAGCATAACAATTTATGGAGGGCAGCTGTGCCCTTGGGGATGTCTAGACCCCTTCAGCCATACTTCTTGCTGCCTTTGGTGATGCCTGCATCTATTTAATTTTTTTTTTTCCTCTGTAGTTCTCTGACTTCTTCCCAATTAGCCAACTCGCCTACTACTTGTGGAGGTTTCTGAGCTATTTACTTAGACAAATACTGATGCTCCAAATACACTGGCAGATCAGCTTGGGAATGCTCTCCTGTGTCCTGCAGAAATAGGTGAGAAGAAACAGCTCTTCTCTCAGGGCTGTCCTGCTAAAGATTAGGACCAGTTCTCCTGCTGACCCTCCTTACTTGGGGCTCTAGTATTTTGATTGTGCTTGGAAGAACTCGCTCTTGCAAGCCTCAGAGAGCTTCTAGAGCTCTGTGGTGAGAAGGAGACCAAGAGGTGAAGTGGGGACACACAGGGAGGAAAGGAGATGTTGTGGGAATGGGAGGCAGAGCCAAGGGCTGAATACCAGTGTTTGAGTCCCACACCATCTTTCCTCTCTCATATCCTCCACCCCTTGTTAGCTGTGTGTTTGTTGTTGTGTTTGTTTTTTTTTCTCCCCACCACTTTTCTCATTCCCTGCAAATGAAGAAATGTGGATAGTGACTAATCTTCTAACTCTCTGTCTCCCATTAGCCCTGAGTGAGCTTTCTTCTTGCATTTGACCTTGTCAACACTAGATCTGGGCTGCTTGAGGAATGATAGCCCGTGGTGCTCTGCAGAGGTGACTAGAGCTCCCTCTACGCACATGTGCCCAGAGAGGAGAATTTGAAGCACTAATTTCACCTTGGAGAGAGCCGAGGTTATATTTTTCTCTCTCCCTGACGGACACAGCATGGTGGAACCGGCAACGTAGAGGGAGGTGACCTTTCAGGAGAATCCCAGAACATCCATGGCAGGCATGTTTTCTAAGTGTATCTGGCTGCTTTTATTTATTTCTATCACTGTGGTGATGAGTTCTGTACACTCCAGCTATTTCAGACTGTTCTCCTTGGCCTCTAGGTGGACTTGGATTAAATCAGCATGTATTGTTTGCTTGAGACAGGCACCTGCTGCTCAACAGTGTGTCTTTACACTCAAGCAGGAAGAGAAGCACTGAATACAATCCTTTGAGCAATTGTTTTAGAAGAGATCTTGTTGGAAAAATGGATGGGGGCCAGTTTGCCAGCAGAACACCAGTGACAAGTATCTATGAAGAAAAATGGAGACTTGGTTCTCCACCCCCCTGGCCTGTTTGTGGGCATCTTTCCCATCAACCATTTGTTTCCATGCAGGGTCTGAAGGTTTTGGGCCAGTTTCACATGGCTTTACGTGCCATACCTGTCATGATCAACTGCCATATTCCATTCATCGCAGACTGTTTTTGTTTTCCTCTTCTGGAAACTTGAAATATTTAGAATGAAATGAAGCTTTACGTGAAACTTGGTGGGGAGAGGGGTGGAAGGAAGGTGGCCACCTGGTTATTTCTCACTGCTTTTCCGTGAGGTGCTATAAAGAACCTGTCATCATATCTCCAGTGAAGCAGTTGATTGGGCTCCCCGGGTGTCTGTGTTTGGTTCCTTGCCATGCAAGGGTTCATTACAGGTGGTGTTTGGTTAGCCATGAACTCCCCTTGAGCTGGAAGATCAAGACAGGGAAAGAGCAACAATTGTGATTAAGGCTTTGTTTCAAACTTTGTTTCTAAAATCTCTCTTTCCTGTGGTGAACAGCATCCTAGAGTGGCTGGAGGCTGCACCCTGCTAATGCTTCACAGTGGATTTTTCAGAGAGATAAACAAGGGAAGCAATCAGCCCCTCCTGAATATCAGAGAGATGTGGGTGGTCATGCCTGCTGTGCCTTTGAGATCTCTCCTGTTGCCAGCATGACTTCTTCAAGGAATTGAGGCCAACGTGAGGGCTCTGTCGCTGCCATTGCCTGCTATAAGCTGTATCTGAATGTGTTCAGACCTCCCCTACAACAACCTGGACTTTCTTCTGGAGCTGCGATATCACTGCCTCTGTCTAGGCTAAGCCACAGCTGCTAAGTTTTGAGAGCACACCTTTGCTCCCTCAGTGTTGGCTCCTGAATATCAAGTATTTGGTTGGTCTTTAAACTTGTGGACATGAATCAGTTATTAATGCTTAATGTTCTTTTGGATGTTTCTTTCCTTGTGCATTGGTGTAGGTGTCAAGAGCTTTACCACGAATAAATGTTGGTGAACTCAAAAGAATGGACATGTGAGCCTATTGCCATGTTCCAGCTTAAGTCATCTTTGGCTTTGAGAAAACAGAGATCCTGGTTTGATTCCCACGTGACCTTGGCACGAGCAGTTAATCTTTCCCTGATGTCACTTTGATAACTTCTTTTTCCAAGCTGGCTCTGTATTCTGATGCTGGTTTTCAAGGCTGATGGGGAAGCTGCCTCTGGTCTGATTGTCAATCCTGCTGCTTTTCGATTATTTTTCAGATGCTTTGTGTTTTGATTTTGGTTGGTTTTATTTTTTTGGGGGTGGGGGGAATATCTAAACCCTGCTTTGTAATTTTTCTCTTCTCTGTAATTAGATGTAGCAGTGATCAAATATGTTCCATTGCACCTCAGGCTTCTTCAGGCAGATGTTTCATCACCGGAGGAGAGATGACTTCATCCTTTACAGTTGGGGAAAATTAAAAGGGAGGAAAAAAGAAAAAGGTGAAGGAGAATGTTGGATTTCCTGTTGTGTGAACACATCTCACTGGGCTTCGGGGGAGGAATGTGTGAGAGAAGAACCAGGGCTAGCAGAGAGAGAGGGAAATTTTCTGGGTTTTGTTTGGGTTTTGGTTATGTTTTGGTTTTATGTTGTTGTTGTTGTTTGTGGGTTTGTTGTTTTCTTTTTTTTGCCTTTTTTTTTTCATGCTGGCATACAAATATTGAGAAATTCGTCCCTCGAGACTTATTTTGCTGCAAGAAACACGGACGGTGGCTCTGACCCACCTTGCTGCTTCCCTGCAGCCTCCCTTGGAGGGTTTTTGGCGTAAGAGGCTGTCAGTTCTGCATTTTGACTTTCTGGGGTGCATGGCACCCCTCAGCTGCTATCGTACCCCTACAGCTTTTATATATGAGCTTTCAGAGAAGCTGGGAAGGTTGCAAAGGCAGCAAAAAAATGCACTTTCTGTCCTTCATCATCTGGGACTCTTTGGTGTGTGGTACTTTGTATTGATGACAAGAACAGACTAATTTCCCAAATATGACCAGTGGAGGAAGGTGAGGCAGAGGAAAATATGTGAAAAGGCCAGTAAATTGTCCTTGGGGATGTCAGCACTCACTACCACCAGCTTTGGAACAGAGACTGGCGTTTGGTTGGGGACCGTGTAGGGGGGCGTGTGGGGAGGGGGGGGTATTTCCTGTGCTGGGAGCACCAAGCACAGCTCCTCCAGCACAGCTCAATAAGAGAGCCATCAAAAGTAAAAATGACAACAATTCTGCAGTCAATATAATGTGGTTGCAGGTTAAATAAATAATGTGTGAATGATAATAATTGCGAAATGATACTATTTCATCTGCCACAAACATGTGGTTAAGCTCTCATTAGCTGAGACTACAAGCTTTGCAGGAAGCACAGACTCTGAAAGCTGATCTCTTTGGATTATGCCTCTATAGAAATTCCTGGGCTGCTTTTGCAAGTGTTTAATAATACCAATGAGTAAGTTTGCTCGCAGGATTCAGAGAGGACAATCGGAAAGGCCAGCAACTCAAAGGGAAGCTGGATTTTTATTTATGTATTGGACTTATGCTTTTTTAGCTTCTCAAGGCTTTTGAAAAATTGTGTTTGTAATTAGTGAGCTGTATTTATAGTCCTTGAGCTCTGTAGGGAAAAAAATAAGTGTTTTTTACATAAAGAGATTGTGGGGCTTTTACATAAAGGTGTGTGTATACAGGTAAATCCTGCCACATCTAGTGTAGTTTTGTCTGAACTTTAAGTCTTAGTTAAAAGCTGCTCTCTCCTGTCCCACCACTGTCCTTCATCACCATCTCTTGGCCCCCATGAAGCCATCCTGGAGCAATGCTCTCTGTGCTCCCCAGGGATGGTACTCAAGCCCTAACAGGGGAAACTGGTGTGCTCAGCACATTGCCAGTCAGGGCTGATTTCAGAGTTGGCTGCGATATTGATCCCCACTTAACATAGTAATGAGAATCTGCTTCCCTAATCAGCGAGGGAAAAATCTTATTTTCCAGCTGCTAGAAGAAAATTAGTTTTGTTGAATCGTGTTGGATGTGGGGTAATATGGAGGTGGGTGATTCTGGCTTGGCTTTGCTTTGGTCTTCTCTGTGTGGATAGGAGCCTGTTGTGATCATCTTTGCCTCTCTGGTACAGGGTGATGTTTGGGGAGAGTTTTCATCTTACTCATTCTGGAGGCCAGCTTGGATTTTGTGTTGAACTCCATCATTCATACTGCTGTCTTTGAATACCCTGGGGCAGGTGACAGCTGTTGTGTTGCAGAGATGTGGGGCAGTGTCTGTGCCAGCTCCTCAAAGCCCAGCCTTGCACCTCATCTTCCTCATCCAGTGCATTACTGAGGGGGAGGGAAAAATCCTTTATTTCCCCTCCATTCTTGTCTTGGACCTCCTGAAATGTGGGCAAGAGGCCCCTCCTCCCCTCCATGGCTCTCCCTGGGCTGGGCCGGACAGTCTGGCTGACGGCAAATTGTTTTTTGATGGCTGACTCGGTATAACTGAACTCAATTTGCCTTTCAAAAGCAGCTAATAGTCGCATTAAAAAATCCATTTTCACTTGTGATTGAATTTGACGGTGGTTCAATCGATAAGTGAATGGAGTGTTTCACATGCTGTACCGAGTGGGCGTTACCATGGTAACGGTGTAAGCCAGCAGGGCTGAGTGAATCCCCCCTTGAATGGCCCTGTCACCCTGCATGGGGCAGGTGCCCTGGTGGGAAGGGAGGCCCTCTTGCTCCTCATGGCAGCAACGCTAGCCAAAATTTTCTTTGTTTCCCTCTTCTTTACTACTACAGTGGAAGACTCATGCTTTGTTAATGGCCGGCCTGATGGGGAGATGTGGTGCCATGGGGCCTGTGGTGCCATGGCCAGGCCTCATGATGGCAGGTGGCCATTTTGTGGCAGTGCTGGCACTGAGGGAGTGGTGGCTCAGTGCACTCCTGGGGTTGGGGACCGTCCCATTCCTATGCCATTCCTTCCCACATCTCTCTGGTCTGGGGAGGAGGGCAGGAGGAAAGCAGCCAGAGCAGCTCTTGATGAAGGTGGAAGGGCTGGGAATGGAGCCAGCAATGAGCTTTCCTGAGGGGATGGTTTTTCTTGGTTGGGGGTGTGAGGAAGATAATGAAGTGAGGAAATGGATATTTTCCTTTTTTTTAATAGGGTTCACCCGCCTTTGATGAAAAATGAACGTGGCGCTTTACTTCATGACAATCAGTGTGTTTCACCTATTGTTGGCATTCGTCCCATTGTAGTATAAAATGAAATGGTTCAGGCAGGAATTTTGCAATTGTGAATTTTTTTAATTTAATTTTATTTTCCAAAGCAGTTTCCTGGGGGATTTTAATTAAAACTCTCCCTCTGCGTGCTCCACAGCAGCCCAGCTTCTTACTGTCAATGCACAGAAGCCTTCCTGCAGCCATTTTTCTGTCGTGGAGCAAGGGAGCCCACCCACCTTCAGCCCTGCCCAGCCCGTCTTCACCGCTTTCCTTCAACCTGAGGGGTCCACATCACAAAATGAATAAGCTGCTTTACAACGTGTCGGTGATTTCTCTGCAGGGAGTTTCTCTGAGGCCCTGTGATGCTGTTAGTTGCCTTCTATTGGGTCTCTAAAGCACAAGCAAACAGAGGATGGAGCTCATTTCCATAGATCAACCTACACTAAAGGAAGAAAAAGTCTGAGTTGGAGCTAAAAGAAGAGGAAAGGCAGGCACCCTGGGCTTTGCTTGATCTGGCAACTTGAGTTCACCCCCACTGAGGACTGAATGGGGTTAAACTTTTGCTGCCAACTTGAGTTAATCTCCCCAGTTTGCTTTCCCAGTCTGTCCTGCCTCTGCACCAGACCCAGGTGGTTTCTCAGGGCTACCCTGGACCAGGGAGGTCTCTTGGCCCTGACACAGAACTGCATTTCTCTCCTTTGGAGTGTCTGCACTGTCCTGTGGGGACCAGGGGTTGACGCTGTGTAAGCTCAGCCTCTTCTCTTCCACTCTCACTGGAGAAGACAGACTCTGAGTTTCCAACTCATTTGCCGAAGGCCTCTGCCCCTCACAGAGGAAAGACACCATTTCCATTCGTGTCACAGGCTGCTTCCACCATGACTGGGTTTGCTGCTGGTGTCTAAGGAAGATTCTCTCTTCCCACATTCACAAGAAGAAACAAAACATATAAAAATGGTGCTTGAGCAACCTGCAGAGCTCTTGAGACAGCTTGGAGGGTCAGGGCTTTGTTTCACTAACAGGTACAGGGTTTCCCTCAACTGTAATTTCATTGTCACCAGGAGCTCACATCTCTCCCTTCCATAGTGGAAGGAACAGGCAACTGAGCTGGTTTCAGTGTGTGGAGGGGAGCTGTAATCTCTTCTGCCTGAGAGCACAGCTCTGCTGCATGGAGGAGCCATTCTGGATGCAAGAGGCTGGACTTTGGTCCCTGAGTGGTGACCTGCAGCTGATGGAGGGACTTGGTCGTGCTTCTGCTGCCTCCACTCAGCAGTCTGAGCCAAACTGCTGCACTCCAACTTCGCTCCCTTTTCTCCTCCCCATGGTAAGGAGTCTCCCCTTGTGCCTGCACTTCCCCAAACCCAGGTGATGATGCTTCAGGGAATTCGGAAGCAGCTGAGGGGTAAAGCTGGGCCCTGTGTCTATGCCCACTCTGCACAAATGGGGTTGCTGGCTCCTTTTCTGGGATGCACAGAGGAGCATCTTATCTGACTGCCTGGTGTTTTTACTGGGAAATTGTTCAAAGGCACCATATTCCTCCTGTGAAAGCCAAACTTGAAGGGACTGGTGATGACACTAGGGAGATGCATATGGGGCTCCTCCACTGCTGCCTGCATAGACCTCTCGGGGAGATAAAGCAGATGCCTGACCCAGAGCAAACTGTGCCTGTGTCTATCAGAGCTTTTTAGCTTTCAAAGCCATGCCGAGCCCTGCTTGAGAGCTCAGAGCAAAATGGTTTCTCAGTGCTCTTTTTTTCTCAGACACAAAGCTGCTGAGGTGTAATAAGCTGAGGGGAAGGCGATAAGCTACTTGGTCAGCTCTGCATGTGGCAGTAGCACGTGTGCTGTCATTAGCCTTCAGAAGCTGTAGCTCATGTAAAGGCACTTGGGAATGAATCTGCTGCTGGGGCCGCTCCTGTGGGGAGGTGGCTGTTGCATCTGGGTTTCTCTGGGAACAGAGAGAGCATTTGAATCGCCGTTGCACCTTGTGCCGCTCTGCATGGCCAGGGCACCTCAGTGCTGGACACTGTACCTAGAGCTGAAGGTAATCTTTATCCCAGAGATGAAGAAACAGATGAGAAATGATCCCTTAGAGGAAATGAGGTACTGAAATGAGATGATTTGCTGGAGCTGTGCAGAAGATGTAACAACGCTTGGGTGGCATGCTTAAGGCGGTGATGGGAACTCTGCATTGAGGTTTACAATTTGTGATGAGGCTTAAACAAGCATTGGCTGGAAGAGCTCAGAGGGAGAAAGCAGCATTGCAGAGGGTGCTAGTGTGGAGCCCTGAAATAAATCTAGTCAGACTGGGTTGTGTGTCACGCTTTGGGTCAGGCCATCCCAGGCCAGAGGTTGTTAAAGCTGAGAATTGAGCCCAGGTAGGCTGAACTCACTTAAGGAAACTCTGCTCCTGAGTGTTTGTGTTCCCTGTGCTGCTGTTGAGCTCTGCACAGGATGGGATTATGTGGCAAGGAATAAATCTTTCCCTGATGCCAGCTGGCATAGTTCCATCAAAGTCAGCAAGGACAAGGGACATGTCTCCCAGTACAGGGGTTCTGGGAGCTGTAGTTATGGGTCCTGACATGGCCTGAAACAGGAGAATACCCGTCACACACCTGTGGTTCCAACACCACAGACCATTGATTTGTGTTCATTTATATGAGAAGCCCTAGATCAAAGTGGCCCTTGGGACTTGACGTGTAAAATTATTTCCTGTCTTATGTGGCTATGCAATTACTTCCTTTACAATTGCATGAGAAAAGTGAAGTCAGGAGATGAGCAATATTACAGAAATAAATGGAAGACATTAACATGGAAGGAGTGGAAAAAGTTCAGGCCTGAATTATGATTAATTACAGATCAGCTGCTGCGATGTATATCTGAAGGGGAATTTTTCCTCATTGCAGAGGGCTGTGGGGAGCCCTAGTGAAGGTCTGGTGACAGTCACACCGTAAGGCATAGACCCTGGAAGGCATTTTCCTTCTGTTTTCCTTATTACTACCCTTTGCTTTGGGATTATCTGTGTGCAAAAGGGCTTCTTGTCCGTTAATAGGCCTTCCGAGAGAAATGAGGTGCTTGTGATTGCATTCTGTCCATCTATCCTCCCCTTTCTACCCCAGTAATCTCCTAAAGCAGTAGCCAATTTGAACCACATTTGAGAATAGAATCAAGGTCTTAGAGATGTGTTGTTTTGTAACTTAGCTTAGTCTTCCTGCTGACAGTAGAAAAAAAGGAGTCCATTGCTAAGGCTGCTGGGACAGGAGCAGGTTTTCTGCTCTAGAGTTCTGCAGCCAGTATAAAGGAGCACTAGCTGCCTGCTGACATCCATGGCCATATCTCAAAGCAATTGATAACAAGGGGTCAAAGAAAAAAGATAATCTAGAAAAAAGGTGTTGTGTTTGTGTTTTTTTTCTCTCCCTTTGTCCTTTTTTCTCAGAGTGCCTTTACCTAAAGAATCACTAATAATCTTAGTGCCACTAAAAACTGCTGGCAACTGACAAAGCCACCCTTGCCTTCTGCCCCCTTGTTTGTAGGATGAATGTCTCACTCCACAGCCTCTTTCCTTGCAGTTGCAGCCTGTCCTTTTGACAGTAGAACCCCCACAAACCCGGAGAAAAGCCTATTTTTAGCAATTCCTCTAGGTCATCCGTGCAGAGAAGGAAGAGTTGTTCCTAAGGGTGTCTTAGTCGTCTCTGGAACACATCAATCTTTCAGAAGCAGGTTGGAAATCATGCCTAGATCCCGAGGAGCACACACAGAGACTGTGCTCCTTCCCTGTGTCTTCAGCTTGCAGGGACCTGCCAGGCTGTTACAGGGCTGTAAGCCTGGTGACTCAAGACTTTGGCACCTGCCCCTTGCACAAAGGCTGACTGCAGAGTGCTGCAGAGCTGTGCTGGGGCTGACGGATAAGAAATGCTTGGAAGGGAGACCTTGAAAGAGATGGAACACAGCAGGCTTGGTAGCCTGTCTCTGCTGTGTGCCCTGCTGTATCTGCAGACTCCTGCCACTGAGGTAGCTGTGCTGGAAATGTTCTTGCAACCCTCTAACCCGCTGCTTGTTTTGTTTGGCCTTTGTGGATTATGGCCTGCAGGGGTTTTGTGAGAGAAGGGATGTTGTTTTGGGACAGGGCAAATCCTGATGCTGACTGATGTCTCTGGATAGCCAGATAGATCATGCCGCTCTATTACCAAACCACCAGTAAACTCGGAGACTTTTAGCTCTCTTCAGTCCTCCATCGACAGGAGACTTGCACATATATGTTTACCAGCTGTGTTGAAGAGCACCACAGCTCATTGCTTTGACACCTGGCCTACTGCTGAGCTATGGGAATGTTTGGTGGTGGTGCCTGCTGTGTTTTCTCTTTGTGCTTTCTGCAGAAGTACGAGGCAAGGAGCAGAGATGTGCTGCCTTCTCAAGAGAAGGGGCCAGAGGCAGTGTTTGTACAGAGATGACCATCTAAGGCACTTCTCAGACTGGACTCGAAGCTCTAATTGTGCTGTTAATGGTAAGTTAAAGCAAACATTGTGAGGAACCTTTAAGATAAGAGTGTGAGACTTTATCGCTCTTAGTAAATGTCTTAAATGTGTCTGGAGGAGTGGAAAGGGCACCTTCCAAATGGAAGTGCTTGTCATGTTACTAAGCCAGCTGCTGGCTGGGAGCATTGCAGGGAGGCTGTGCCACTGCTTGCAGGTGATGGTCGGTATTGTAGCCCAGGTTGTTGTATCTGAATATAGCTCTGAGCAATTCATGAAACCCTGTAATGGCACGTCTGTGCTGTGTATAAGCTGTCCCCAGGGGGAGAAGTGTGTGTGTTTGAATGTCTTGTTTTAACAGGGCATCGCTGCTGGTTTTTTAGCATGCACAGAACTATGGGCTGTGCCTGGGATCTGCCTTTGTATGAGGATCAAGAGAGATGAACCAACCTCTTATGCGAGCTGCAGAAAAAGAGGCTTGCCTTTTTTGTGTGTGTGTGTAGGTGGGAGGGAATTGCTGTTATTTTTATTTACTTTCCCTGGTTAAGTCCCAGTCAAAGATCTGCTGCTCTTTTCGCATGTCTAGTCCTAATTACAGCATGGGCATATTTGTTTTCTCCAAGAGGCTAAGCTCTAAAGCAATTTTCATCTGTGCCTTTGTTTTCATCACCCTGCAACATGAGAGATCTGAGCAGCTGTCTCGGGTGCTTTGCTCAAAGAGGAGAACAATCCCTAGTGAGAAGGGCAACTGGGAAGAGATTAATTAACCTGGCCTTGCTTGGCCTTGTAAACAGGGGGAGAAGTCTCTCTCAAGCTGCTTGTTGCTTATTTAGCTTGTATAAAGCTGCCTGGTCTTGCTCACACTCTTAATCCAATCCACCTTCCCACAAAGCTAATTGCCAGTAATTGCTGGCACATCTCTAGTGTCCTTCTCTTCCTGACTGGCTTGACCAAGGCGATGGAGAAGAGCACTTTTCCTTTCTTTGGCTACAGAACAGACAGTACAAGTCTGTTGATCAAGGGCATTTGTCTTGATAATACCAGGAAGATACTTGTCTAAAACAGAGGAGAGGAACATGGAGCAGAGGTGGTAGTGGAGAATGTCTCTCTTCTGCTCCCAATGTATTTACAGCGTGATCTAATTAAATGAAGGCTGGGTAGCTCAGATCTATTGATTTTCATCAGTGGTAACCTTGCTATGTTATCAGAAGTGAGTAATCCCTTTTCTGTAAAGCAGACATTGATAGATCAATAGGAGAGAACATGCTGCACCTCCTGGCAGCTCTATCAACCTTGAAGGGAGATCTATCAAGGACACCAGTATTCCTCTACTTCCAAAGCTTCATCGCTTCCTTCCCTGTAGTTGCTGCGCTCTGACTTCTCTGCTATTGCTACAGGCTGCTCACTAGTATCCACTTGGAGATTCCTCATCTCCCTAGAAAAAGTTCTGGTATTTCCTTGCTATCCTGTGGGACACTCAGCTATTAAGCTCCCTCTTGGTTTGGCTCTGCCAATTACAGTGTTAGATCCACTACTTCTAAGGCACAGGAGAGCACCAGGAGAAAAGGAGGCTCAGAGGAGACCACCTTGGTCTTGATGCCTCCCTGAAAGGTTGGAGCTCAGTGGGGGTTGGTCTCTCCTTCCAAGGAACAAGCGACAGGACAAGAGCAAATGGCCTTAAGTTGCACCAGGGGAGGTTTAGGTTGGAGCCGAGGAACAATTTCTTCCCTTCCAGGGTTGTCCAGGTCTGTCCCAGGCTGCTCAGGGCAGTGGTGGAGTCCCTGTGATCCCTGGAGGGGTTTCAAAGCAATGGACACGTGGTGCTGGGGTACATGGTTTGGTGGTGCCCTGGCAGTGCTGGGTTAATGGTTGGACTTGATGATCTTCAAGGTCTCTTCCAATCAAAATGATTCTATGATTCTAGATCACCCTTGAGCAGACTTTAGAAGGCATTTTGGAGAGGACCCGGGGACAAAACGAAGGAGAGAATTTATCCATGATGGGCCAAAGGTTTGGGACTATATTGGACCTGGTCCAGCACTGAGCTTCTGTTTTGTGAGCCACTGGGTGGACCTGGACCCAGCTGACAATGGCAAGACTCTGGTAATGGTGAAAGGCACAGATTTTGTGGATGGTTTGAGTGTACAATAGCTTCTTCCTGGGAAAGGAGACTCTGAATGTGACACCGAGATGGAAGCCTTGTAGGACAGGGAATTGAGATGGTTGATTTTGAATCTTGGTAAACAAACTTAAAGAGCATGGTTTTATTTTCTCTAAAGATGGAAGTCAGCAGAAGTTTTAATGCCATTAAATGCTAGACACACACCTCAGCTGCAGCCATGTGCAGTCAGAGCTCTCAGGAGAAGGCATTGGGCCAGAAAGGCAAGGGGGTGGGGTGAGGAGAATGCAAAACTATCAAGGCTGTTCTAATCCCCGATGAACTCTGCCATTGAGACTTCTGATAATGTATTTGTTTTTGAAGATTTCAATCAGTGCAGCTCCTGGCTGGGGAGTGAGAAGATACTATGCTGGCTGCAAATTGTCTTGATAGAAAATAGTGGTACTTTGGCCATTAGCTGCATGAACAACCACTTTGTTCTGCTCTCTAATCACTTTGCCTATACGTAATTTGGTGCCTAACACACCACTACAAATACAGTGATTATTCTTAACAGTCATATAGAGTGCATATAATTTGAGGGTGAACGTGGGAGCTGTCAGAAGGAAATGTCTAGCCTGTGAATAGCTGAAGGTCATGTCACTGCAGTGGTACCTCTTCCTCATTCTTGCAGTTAGCAAAAGGGAATTCTCCATGCCAGGAGGTTTTCATCTGTGTGGGACAAACAGGTAGGCAGGAAAAGGGAGAGCACATGTGGCAGGAGCCCATGGGATGCAAGTGTCTGCTTCAATCAGTGTTTGCTTTGGAGAGGCACTGATTCCAGTTTTGGCCTGGGAACTTCCAGTGGGATGCAATTGATCAGTTCCTGTAAATGTGATGTAAGGACAGCTCAGTTTTCCTGTGTGGGTGGTGTGTCCCTGTCCCATTCTGCCTCTATGGTGTCAGAGCAGGTCCTGAGAATGGGGAGGTGAAGCTCTCTCTTTGTGACAGGAGTAGTCTGTGGCTTACCTGGAATTTAAACAAGACAAATCATCAGCTTTGCCTCACCTTGAGTTTACAGGAGACTGCATGTGTCTCATCCTTTCTGTGATGATGGGGCTTGCTCTCCCTATCACACTACCTACATTTGTTTTCAACCTGATATTCCTTCCTCTGGTTTTTGGAGCAGATTAATGAAATGCTGCAATCCAGCGGTAGTGGTTTGGTGCTTCTCAGGACTCAACAACTAATAGCTTATGAGTGATTCTTCTCACACATCTTATCTTCCCGAATTAGACACGGAGACAATCAAAGTCAATGCCAGGCTTATTGTAAAATCTTTACAGCGTTTCTCCACAGAAGTTACAAGAGGAATGTTGAGTTGTTCCATGGATATGTGACTTCCGTATCTTCCATATTTTATTAGATTTTTGTGTATATAGAGAGTTTATATATGCGTAACTGTATATATAGTTATATGTAG
>JANHFX010014759.1:10704-22514 GCA_027560015.1 Chloroceryle amazona | reverse complement strand
ATAAGTAAGGATCAAACCTTTCTGTGTTCAATATTAATTATCACTTCTAGTTTCCTCGTTAAAGACAAACTCCATTACCCCTTGCTTTGAAGCTTGCTAGATGGGGGTCTGCAGCTGGTGGGACTCACTGGGATCTGTATAACCTGAACAGGGGAAATGCTAGCCACTCTTGCTGCCATACACAGCTCTTCCCCATTAGCCTTTGACAAACCAGGGAGAGACCAAATGTTACTAGGAAGCCTACAGAAGATTTGAATGAAAATCCAATCTTTTCTCTCAACTGAATAATGAAAGCTTTGGGAATGTACTTGATACTGTGGCACCTGGAGAGCTGGAGGACTTTTTGGGAGGCAGGTGGGAGAGGAGGCTGTCTGGGACTGAGTCCTTGGTGTTTCTGTGCAGCACTGTTGGAAGGTTCAGTTAAAAAAACAAACAACAACAAAAACCCCAAACAATGCAAAGTTCTTGTGTGTTCTGGGGCTTCAGCCTGGACTTGGCACCTTTCTATGAGGCATCCCCATGGGGTGGAAGGAGGCAAGGAGGAACCAAAGCACTGTGCGTGTGTGTGTGTGCAGAACTTGGCTGAACCCTCAAAACACTTCCCATGGCGTGTTTGGAGCTGTGATGTGGAAGAAACACCCAAACATGCTCTCCACGCTGTCTGGCCCTTGTTCCCATGTGTGATTTGCAGGCAAAGCCTCATATGCTGAGGCTCTTCATGCCTTGTTGGCTCTCTGTGGGCCCCTCCAGTTCCTCTCAGCCCATTGACTGGTGCAGGGTGGGATAGCTGATAAAACAGTGCTCCGTCAGCATGAGGTGTGCTTGGCGAAGTTGAGATGTGGGAAGGGTGGATATGGAGAGTGAGTAATTGGAGGCCAAGAGGCAAAAGTGTCTGACAGAACAGGATTGATTTGAAGCTTTTCACTGGAACACTTGCAAAAAAAAAAAAAAATCAATGCTTATTCCCTGGACTCAAGTGTGTGTTTACTCTATTCAGCAGCCAGCATTAAAAGCGAATTCCAGCAATTGCAATTACAGCTTTCTCCTTCATTGCCATGTCCTCTCTCCTCCCCCCACCATTCCCCACCTCCCCTCTTCTTGATGGCTGGCTTTCATCATGTTCTGGAGCTTAAGGCAAAGCTAATGCAGTCAAACTGCAAGTGGGTTTTTTTTTTTAAATTGTGAAGCCCACCTTCCCCCTTCCTTTCTGTTCCCTTGGGGTCTTTTCCTGAGCACTGTCAAGCTTGATTCAGCTCAGAGCCATGGAGGTGTCTTGCTGAGGAAGTTACGAGGTGCTGAGCCTGGCTGGTGCTCAGCTCGGTAGCAAGGCATTGGGCCAAGGCTTGTTAGTCCTAATGCTCTTTGGTAAGACCATTTGATTCCCTGCTTTTACAGATGGGGCTGTGTTGGGGAGTCTGTGTGAGGATGTGGTGGGATGGATGGTGATGGGGAGCTGGGAGGAAGGAGCCTGTGCAGTGGCTGAGGAGGACACCGGTCTCCAGAGCAGATATCACACCTATCCTGCACCAGCCTGGGTTCCCCAAGACGGTCCATCCAGCTCTGCGTAGGGTGCCCAGCACTCCCCCATAAACCCTTCTGACTGGTCCTAGTAGAGGGCACTGATGTCTGCACACCAATCCTCTTCATTAACCTTTAATTAACATGCAGGTTGCACTTGTCCTGACTCTGGACAGGGTTTGTTCTGCCTACCACAGAGGCGCTGAGGCTAAAGCATTGGGTGCTGTGATCCCCAGGACCAACTTCATAACAAGGGCCACTTGGAGAGTCATCCTGAGAGAGTCAAATGAAGTTGTGGGTTTAAGTATTTATTATTTTTTTTTCTCCTTTGCCGTGTGTTTTTTCAGCTGCAGAGGAGGGAGACAGAGCTTCCCCTACCCTGTGTGTTAACAAAGCAGTTGTAGATGTGAGGAACTTTTATGGGGGGATAGCTTGTGTATGAAGTGGAAAGAGCTCAGTTTGACCTGCAGACCCCAGCTGGAAGGGGGACAGGACACAACAAAATGGACTTTCTAGTGATTGTCAACTGAGTGGTTTTGATATATGGAAGGTACTGGTGGGGAAAATAAAAGATGGGAAGTTAAGAATTCACTGTTCCTGCTCTGCTTTCCTAACTGTAATGTATTACTGGGGGGGAGGTGAGGATGTTGGTTGGTTTAATATTTATGTTCTCCTGTGTGGAATAAGACAGAGGAATTCTGAGTACATTCTGCTCATTTTTTCTATCTATGTATTGATCTGGTCTGCTTCCCAGAGGAGGTGTTTCCAAAAGTGCATAAACCTGCTGCTTTTGGGTGTAACAAGCTTCTGATTTTTAAATTTATTTTTTTTTCTAATGCTTCTGCCAGTTTAATCCAAAGGACCAGGCTGCTTCCTGCCGAGCACACGGGTTGCCACTTACAGGGATTTCCAGGGTATGCAGCCAGGACTCTGCTATGCAAACCTGCCAGGAGAGGTGGTCTGCAGCTCTAATCCTGCTTGTGCACAAGCTGCTGCTTCTCTCTTCCTGCTGTGGAACCAGTTTTTATCTATCTCCCGGGAAGCGTAGTGCTGGTGGATGCCAGCAGGGCCCATACCCAGGATCTGTGAGCAGAGGTGGTGGTATGAGGTTTTGCTCTGCTTGTTGCTTTGGATCTGGCAGAACCTCTGAGCTGAATTTTGCCTCCCCACCTGTTGCAAAACTCCTGGCAGCATCCAGTGCAGAAGAAAATACTTTGCCAGATAAACTCCTCATGTTCAAATGCCTGGTTTTGTAAATACCGAAGAGAGGACTGTTCAGCATCACCAGCAGTATTTATCCAGCTTGCTTTGATAAATGCAATTCAGAAACTTCCCTGTGAGCTCTGGCTTCTTGGCACTGCGTGGGACTGGACTGGGAGCCCTTGGCTCTAACCCTGCCTTTGCTGTGGGTTTCTTCCACCATCTGTCAAGGTGTTTCAGGTCTTGTTTTCTTCCAGTCCCATCTACTATATGCATTTGGAATAGTAGCTGTTACTAGTGTTATAAATTCCGAGTCAATTTAGCTTTAAAGGGTTTGTTTATTTATTGGGGTAATAAAAGGCAAGTAAACAGCGCTGGACGCACGGGGGGTCGCCCCACCACAAATGTGTCTCGGGCAGCCTCGTACAGCTTTTTATAGGGTTAAACGTTAATAAACGTTGTAGGTTTAAACGTTAATATTCAATAGATTGGTAATGCGCCTATACATGTGCATCATCTATCCCCGCTTCACATGCAGGTGAGGTCTCCTCCCCTCTGAGCAGGCGCAGTATTTTTTGGTGGTGGTCATCAGGGGTCTTGAGGATGAAGTAAGAAGTCTTCCTCACAGCTAAACTTTTGACCCTGGTCTCTTGCGCATGCTCTGTAGGTGCTTGGCAGACCTCTAACCCCCCTTCCCTGCTTCTTATCAGAACTGTCCATGCCTGATTCCTCCCCCTAATCCAGTCATGGTATCACGAGGCTAAAAGATAACAGTGGTGTTATCTTTTCCTTCTTTTGATCATCCCAATGTTTACCCTTCAAACCCTCTATTGACACGAATTGTTGGACCATTTCTCACATTAGGAACTGTGTTAGTCTCAAGACCACGTACCCAGCTGTTGGCAGTAACAGATCTCTGCATCATAGCTGGTCAGCAGAGATGTCCAAAGGGTCAGATAGTTTGACTCATGTGGGCTCTGTTTGCCTCTGTTTTTTCGGGGTGGGGGTGTTGGTATGACAGCAGCAATATACTGGGGTGGGGGTTTTTGGTGTTTTTTTTTCCCCCTCCTCCTCTTAAATTGGAAAGGAACTGCTGCTTGGAAGAATAACAGCTAGCCTAGCCAGGCATGGGTTCAGGGTATGCTGTCCTTCACTTGTAACCTGTTGTTGGTAAATTGTGTGGTAAGAGGCTCTGCGCAAAAAAAGGAAACACGAGTAAAAGGCCCAAGTGTGCTTCTGTGAACAGCCAGTCTGCATGGGGCAAGCTTTGGACAGGCAGTTTATGGAAGTGTTCAGCCCCTTGAATTTGCTCTGGGTCCCAAGTGCTCTTGCTGGCGAAGGTCAAAACCTGTTTTTCCCAGACAGGAAGGGGGAAAAAAAAAAACAAACAAAACCAACCAGGAGTGTTTGTTTTCTTGGGTACGTAACTGAAGTTCTGAAGTTTCCACACACAGGAAATGAATACCAACTTAAACACGGTTGCTAAGACAAGATCCTAGTGAAGCTGAGGAATTCCTTCTCCAGCTGTTTGCAGAAGCAGGAGATGAATGTAGAGAAGAGGTAGCTGCTGCTACCTTTTCAGCACTTTCCCTGAGATTTGTGGTCAGGGACAGGGTCAGAAATGTCCTCATTCCTGACTGGCTTTTTTAGGCTGTAACAAAACAATGCTTTAGGTAAAAAAATCTAAGCTGGGATAGTCCAGTGGTGAAATCCTCTTCCAAACTTGGAAGAAACATCTTCATTTGTGTCAAGAGGAAACAATAGACAGCCTTGGGATTACATTGCTCAACCAGGGCAAAATTGTCCATGAGTGGAGAAAGCAGGTGCCTACCTGCTGGTCACCCCTGCCCTTCCCTGGCCGGGGATGTTCCTGCTCCCCCCCCCTCCCCGAGAAGTTGTTTGATGCCAGACAGCACACAACAGTCCCCAGAGGGGTCTGCAGAGAACACATAAACATGATGTTTACTGGTTCTGGAATGGATCAGGGAGGGATTCAGAGACTTGGAGCTCAGCTGCACATCTTGGAGATACCCCTGCAAGTAATCTTTCCTCTTTGCTGACACTGGCTTTCTCTTCAGGTCATGCTACTAAACCTCAGGATCCCAGCTAAATCACTTCCCTAATGTAATTACAGAAACTCATTAGGCCGTGATTAAGCAATTTGGAGGAAGGTGTCGGAAAGGTGGTGTGTCAGCTTGGCTGGATTGTGCTTTACTTAGGATAAAAGGGCTTCCTTCTCTTTCTCCAGCAACTCTCCCTGGGCCTTCCAGTAGGTCTGGTAGAGACAAGTTACCACTGCTTGACCTATTGCTGAATTAAATTGAGTTCATTCAATGCAGCACAAGCTTTGGGATGTGGATGTGCTTTAATTTTACAGCCAGGTGTTTGTACTGCTATGATCACCCCTGTCCTTGCTGGGCAGCAAGGTGTCCTGCAGCAGCTCTCTGCAGATGACCTCTCCAGGAATGGAAGGAGGGTATAAAACAGCTGATGGAGGTGAAAGAAGGATGGTTCAGGGCCTTGGCAGGGCTTGATACAATGGAGGTTCATCCCTTCCCCATCAATTGTCCTTATGCAGGCCCAAAGCAGTGAGGGAATTTGAGAATATACAATCCCTGTGGACTCGATGGGAGCTGATGTCTTGATGAGGTTTAAGATCCAGACTGAATTTTGTCTGACAAGGATGGTAACCATACTGCCCAGTCTCCTGGCGTGGTGGCACATTGCATAGATTATTGGATATATTGTAGTTGTGTTCCCTCTGGAACCACTGGCTTTTTTTTCCCCTCTCCATGCTGCTGCTTGTTCATAGAATCATAGAATGTTAAGGGCTGGAAGGGACCTCGAAAGATCATCTAGTCCAACCACCAAATGTTCAATGCCACACACCTTTATGCACAAAAGGGCCACCAACCTTGAGTGGTTCTGCATGAAACTTGTTGGTGGGAAAGAGGTGGACACCCACTCTGTAGGGTGAAGAGCCTCTTGGTTGGATAAATGCAGACCTGAGTTGCTCTTGGTGACCTGCTCCCTGCTTTTTCCCCAGGATGGCCACATACAGTATTCATGTATGTGACTAGGGAGTTTGACAACATGGTTGCGAGAGGCAGGTCTGAGGACACAGCCTTGACACCTCCCTTAGTCAGAGACTGGATAATTTAAACTGAAAGAAGCTGCTGGGAGGAGCAGAGTGATGGTCTGCATCTGTCTGGGAGGTGCGTCAAGTAATCCAGGGCTTTTGTAGCTTGTAGTTTACATCTGGCCAGTGTGGGCAGCTTTGCCTGGTTTTCATTCTCCTGCAAAGCCATTTGACTTTTCCAGTTAATAGTTTCTGTTTCATTAGAAGGAAGCTTGTGGTTTTCCTTCCTGGTCTCATTCCCTCCCTGTGGCCTGGGCCAGAGCCCTCAGAGGGCTTTGCAGGCTATGCTCTGTGATGTGCGTGGGCTGCTCCCCTGTCAAATCCCATCCTTACTTTTTGTAACCCTGGTTCCATTGGTCATGCTGAGCCAGCTGTAAGTGTCAACTGCAGAGCTGGATCCCCACATTCCTTCTGCAAAGCAGCCAAAGGACCTTACTCTTACCTGTCAGGATCCCCATTACAGGTGGCTGATTGGAGCCAGCAAGATCAGCCTTTGGCTTTCAGATCCCATCAAGAGCATGGGGCTTGGGCAGCAGGGCTTACAAATGCAGGAAGGTTTTAAACCAAATCTGATTTGGAATTGCCAGGGCAAGAATGACCATGGTGGCTCTTATAAAACCTATCCTCAATGCTGGGCTGCTTTTGAACACCAGTTTAGTCAGTGGTAAAGTTGCCTTCATCCCCTGCAATAGTTTTAGCAATCTGTGGCTCAACTCCAATTCATGTGAAACCAGGAGTATGTTTTCTGTATCTTAGTTTTCCTCTGAGTCAGGCTGGATTGCTGAGCACTGCTTCTTCACTGGGGTTGGGAGCTTTCTATTTGTTCCTGGCTGACTGCACAGGACAGAAACCTCCACGGTTCTGCAGAACTGCATAGAGACTGTGACCTTTGCATGGGTGCCTGGCTGCTAGAGATGCTGAGATCTTGAGGATGGGTAGGAAACCAGTGGGAAGGTTGTTGCACTTCCCCTCCCTTTTATTTTCCTTTTTATTTGTACTGTGGGTCCTAACAGTGATTTTACCACCTTAAACTGGAGCTCTCTGTGCTGGGAGGGATGTGCTCTTAGCAGATGTGAAAGATGCTACAATCTAAATGGACAAGATGAGTAGACAGAGGATCAGAACAAAGCCAAGGGACAGCAGATCGGTTGCAAGCCCAGGACGTGATCCTGAACTGTGTCTCAAAACAGCTCTTCTTCCATCTGTCTGCTGTGGCCCAGATGCCAGCGTGGAGATTTTTTGTTTATGCCTTGAATCTGGGGTTAAGTTGGCTTCCTCCTCATGCAATTCTGACCTCATTCGATCTTACCCAGATGAAAAACCGCTTTAATAGTGCATGTGCCTGTGCTGCTGTGGCATGCTCACACTGTCAGCAAGGCAAGAGAGTCCCTTTGACACTGGAGTGGAATGAGACCTCATTTTGAGTGTGGCTGCAGGAGGTGACTGAGTCACTGGAGCCATCTTCAGGCACCCTCCTGCATCCTTCACAGCTTCTCCCCTGATCTGCTCTTGATGTGAATTGATCTGGCAGGGATCTGACTGGGGATGTGGGCATTGCTGGTGTTACCCTGCAGTGCCCAGGAGCAGGGGTTGAGAACAGTGTCTTCCCTGGTATCCAACAGCTGCAGGAAGCATCTTTGCTTCCCCACTAGCCCTTGTGGGGAAGGTGTCCTCGTGTTCAAGGCTGGTAAGAGGGGTTGTGATATATTGTTACCTTGGTACAGGGAGCTGGGTGAGAGAAGGCAGAGCTGGTTCCTCCCTTTGCTGGTGACAGCAGTAAAAGAGTCCTGGCAGCAGCACCCAGCAGGACAGAGAAGGTGGAGTGCCTTGTCTCTGTACTCTCATGGTGAGAACACCAACTTGATTTGCCATCTGAGGCCTGCCCTTAGAAAATGCCCACCTTTTTATTTCTGGTGAGTGGGCTCCAGGCTTCTTCCAGCTCCTGAGAGGTCTGAAAATGCTCTGCCCTCCTGAGAAGAATACATGTGGCAGAAGACAACCCTGCTTGTGCCAGTGCAGGAGCTGCCAACCATGCCAGGGCACAGGGAGAGGATCCCATCTGTACTCAGATCGTGGCCTCGTGCTGTCTCTGTCCATTCTCTGTGTGTGTTCCAGAGGATGTTAGAACTACATACTAAACTTTGTCTTTAGCACCTCTTCCTCTTATTGGCTGTAAGATGATGGCAGCGAAAGAATTAGGTGGCTGTATGCAAAAACAAAGCAGCACCCAAAAATGGGCCATTGCTGGAAGAACAAAGGGGTGTTTGAAATACATGTATGTCTCCATACTGTGTTTAAATGGTGTAGGATTTTTTTTATACCCCTCTTTTTATTTTTTTTCAAGGAGGATTATATGCTAACAGATGGGCAGCATAAAGTGGAACATCAGTCAACAAGCACTGGAGAAGGGCAGAATTTTGTTAAACACCTTAAAGCTGAAGTCTTTATCTTGATAGCTCTGTGATTTTATTTATTTTACTTATTTAGAACTTGCCACACCTGACTTGTTTGTCCGATGGGTGTGGGAGGGTGTAGGAAGAAATCTCCATCAGGAAAAAACTCTGGTTGAGGCTCTGGCTTTATCTGGGTCAGTAGGGTCCCTGCAGAGCACAGGGACTATGAAACCTAAACAAAATTGGGATCTTCCAATCCCCCTTGCTTTCTAGCACTCCTCACTGAGGTGGGAGGCTGGGTGCGGCTGGGTAAGGACTCAGAGATAAATACCCAATAACAACGGAGTGGTTATTAAGCCACATTCTTTATTGCAGCGCTGGGGCAGCACTGGGGATTCTCCCCTGTAAGTGCTCCAACGAATTAGCAAAACACACCATGTAATACACACAAGAACCAGACGTTCATAAAATTTCTTGGAAAGGGCTGTCCTACTCTAAAGAGTTCCTGGAAATCATTTACATAGTCCGCGCATGTGTAATAAAATTAGGGCTAGGGTCTCTTCCCCCTCCGGTGGTCGTTCATAGTCTTCCTCACTCTGTTTGCTACTTGAAGTCTGGGCTTCCTTTGCCCGTATGTGGTCATGGGGTCAGCTCAGCCATCCTTCCGCCCTGGAAGGCTCCAAGGAGATCAGTTTAAATTATTGCTGGTGTTTATCTTGACACCTTGAGTCCCTGTTGTCAGGGTGCTCTGGCTTAACCAAACAAGTAACTGAACTATGCAAGTGAGGCCTAGAAAAGAATACAGGTACAGCCAACAAGATTTTATCAGCCAGGGAGCGACCAGGGATATCAATCCTTTCAGAGTAAGGCACCACTCCTGTTCCGTGCGGAAGAAGGTGGTGATGGATTCCCCACTGCAGTTTTCTTTGGGATTGACACTGGTGCCTGGCTTTTGTGCGTTCTCTGCTTTTCTTTCTCAAAGCAGCAGAAGTCTGTGTTGTGTCTGCTGCTGTCAGGCCGATCAGAGAAGCCTTTCCAATTAGGCTCCTTGTCTGGCTCCAGGAGCCTCAGAGGGCCACATGCTTTCCTCATCAACCTCCAGTTACGTTATAGCTCTGTCAGCCTGGTAGGCTTTGGGACAAGAAAGACTCTAGGTTGCTTTGTTACAAAGTGCCATATTGCGAATTTATCTTGGAAGAGAGGGGGTTGGATGCCCTGGGCTACTCTCTGCGTACTGAGGAAGTATCCCAGGCTACTTCTGGGGCAGGGTTAGGGTTGGCTTTAGTGTACTAAGGGCTACAGATCCTGTGGCTGGATGTTCTCAGCACTGCTGGGGCTGGTCTTGTTCAGCTTTAAGCACTGTAAAAAAACAATAAATTATTTACTTTTAATACAGAGCTGAGGGAGGTGCCAAGCTGATGGCAGTCTCTGACTGTCAGTGCCCTTTTCCTCTTGCCCATATGAACAGAGAAGCAACTTGAGGCTCAGGTTTATCACGAGGAAGAAGTTAAAATCCCTGTTGTCGCAGGTGCTGGTGGGATGCACAGGTAACACTTGAGTAGGACAGGACAGCCCATGCATGCATGGGAGAGCAGCACTAGGAGCATCTTCATCCTGCACTTGTGTGAGGTGCACTCCAGGAATTTAGGGGCTGGGAGTGAGGCCAGCAACTTCCCCTGCTGTTTGTCCTGCTCCCAGAGCTGCAGGGAGCTTTTGGCTGAAAGGAGCTCAGCGGTTTGTCTCTGCTTTTTGGAGACCATGGCTTTCAGCCAGGCCTGCTGGATTAGAGTG
The DNA here is from genome assembly GCA_027560015.1 of Chloroceryle amazona. NCBI lineage: Eukaryota > Metazoa > Chordata > Aves > Coraciiformes > Cerylidae > Chloroceryle > Chloroceryle amazona. The sequence continues at coordinate 12,473 of JANHFX010014759.1, read as the reverse complement.
AGCCCCAAGTTTCAAGGAGGTTGAAGTAGCATTGCCTTGTCTGTGTCCATCATTGCCTGTAACCACCTCCTTCCCATCTTCTGCTGCATGAAACATCTTCTCAGTCTTCGCAGCAAATACCCAAACCTGGGTATCTTGTTTCTGTTAGCCCATCTTCTCTTGCGGTCCATCAACAATGGCATTGCTGCGAGGGAGAAGGTGCCTTGCCAGCCAAGAGCCAGGTCATGTTTGTTACCACAGAGAGCAGCAGTTAGAGACTGAAGTTAAGAGTCTTCAGCAAATACAAACCAAGGTGTAAATGTGTTTGGGTGTCACGCTTCATTGTGGTCCTCTGCTTTTAGTGGTTTTAAAGATAGCAAAGTTGGGTCCATGAAGGGCGCTCAGTAGTCACTTTTACAGTGGTCAGATTGCTCATTAGAACACTTGTTTTCATATATTTAAGCTGGAAAGAAATCTATAGTCCTTGCATTTTTAACTCGATAACCACTCGATAGAACAAATAAGGTTGTAAATGAGAGCAGAGCTGGACTGGAAGTCCTGAACCTTTTACCGCAGAGGTCTATGGAGACAAGTGCTTTGAGAACACAGCCTGGGGGGACACGCATGTTCCCAGGCTACAGAGAGGTAATAACAGCTCAGGTTAAAATGGAGGTTAACTTGTAGGATGGTTGGGATCTGGAGGTAGCCCTTAAACAGGTGTGTTGAAAGCTTTTGCTCTGAGTTTGGGAGAAAACCTAGGTCTGGATCAGAGCATTCATTTCCAGGTCACATACCAAAAGAAACAGCCTAAGAGGTCCTGAACAATGGTTCCTAGAATTCTGAAGGCATCTGTCTGTTAAAAATCAGAGGATGTGATGTGGGAGTGGCCTTCTCCTAAAGGCAGAGGTCTCAGAGGCTGGTTGGAAACTGCTCTGTGTCCTGGTGCCCAGTGTGGGATATGTCATGGGGTACAGGGGGCTCTGGCCCGGAGCTGGGCACAGCTAAGCATCAGGATGAGTCCCTCTTTCCCCCAGCACAGTTCTGGCAGTAAACCAGTAAAAGGTTGGGGGAGTGTGTTGAGATTATTTTTTCTAATTTTTATTTTGTGTAAGCATTTTGGGATTCAGTTGGAGGCAAGGTGCTGTGCAGATGTAAGCTCGTTATAAGATCATTATCATTATTTACCTGCTGTGTCGGTCTGTCTCTAAATAGCATTATCTGTCGGCCTATTTATCCACACTCCTCTTTTACCATTACAGTGGCAAAACACCAGCTTGCCCAGTCCCTCTGCACCTCTTCCCTCCCTATTTCCCATGCCTGTGGTCACACTGGGCTGCTAGTAATGAGAGCCTGAGGGGCACGCAGCCAGGCTGTGCCCTAGGTTCAATCCATCCCGTGCTGCAAGTGAGAATTAGATTTTTTTTTCTTTTTTTTTTTTCAAGCCTTGAAATGCAACCAGTGTGACCAGACTAAGCATGTTCCCAGTTGGCAACCAGCCTCCCCCCAGCCCTGTGTCCCTTGGCAGCCCAGGTGGTTCAGTGTCACTCTGTGTACGCTTTGTGGCCATGTTGCTCAGAGAAGATAATTAGTATGAGGAAGCTAAAAATTTTTGTCTTGCGCTTTTTACAGCCTCTAACCCTATTAGTCAGGTCATTTGGAGTCCAGGGACGGTTGTTTCTTGCCAGCAAAGATTGCAAATGGATTGAGTTCCGTTATGTTGTTAATTAAAAGAAACAAAAGGGGGGGGGGGGGGGGGGCGGCAATGGCGGGTAGTCACACGGGGGAGAGAA
>JANHFX010014759.1:0-10049 GCA_027560015.1 Chloroceryle amazona | reverse complement strand
CGGTGAGTGCCAGCAATAGAGTTGTCTGAAACTGGGGAAGGAAAATTAAAGCCTCTTGGGTATTTTCTAATGGTCCATTCACATGCATTGCCTTGGTGCTTCAGCTAGCCTGTGTTATTTGCTCTTGAGCATTACAGGTCCTTGCCTGTCCCATTCCCACCGCATATGGGGAAGCCCAAATGTCCTGGCTGAGCATTGAGGTGCTGCAGCCCAGGGCTTGCCAGGAGAAGGCAGCCAGCCCGGGTTTGGAGAGCCTGGTCCTGCTGCTGGAGGAATGAGCAGGTGGTGCTGTGAGGGAGCCATCACCCCCCCCATACATCAAGGCATCGGTGTTAGACTTTCACCATCGCTATCGGTTGACCAAGGTGCTCAGTGCATGCACTGATTTTTATAACGTGGTCCCACAACCTGTGATGTGCCAGACACAGCATGTCTAAGAAGCCTGGGCTGTTTCTTATCAGGCGTCCCTTCGCACTGTCTCTTCTGCTAAGAAGAACCCTTCTGCTAAGAGTCTTTTGTCCCCTAATAAACTGATAAGCTCCTGGTAATCCACTGATGGCTGATAGGCAGGGCAGCCCTGCTCTCCTGCCTGCCCAGATAAGGCAGCTCTTTGCCAGCGGGCAGTGGGTGATACAGCAGTAGCCTGTGCTGTGCTGAGCCCCCTGCCAGCAGCTGGGGAACGGTGGGCTCAAGGGAGCATGTAGCTTCATCTGACATCACCCTGGCTTGTACTTGGAGAGAGGATGGGACTTGGTTACAAAGCAATGAGAATGGAATTGTCATAGAATCATAGACCAGCCTGTGTGGGAAGGGATCTCGAAAGATCATCTTGAAGGCTCATCTGGTCCAACCTTTTGTGGTTATTGTTGTTACTATATTATTTTGGTGTTACTTATCTGAGGTCTACCCTGTGCTTCAGATCTGCTGCAGTACAAACAGCTCCTATCCCAGGACTGTTGGCCACTTGACATGTGAGGAGAGCAAACCCAGCCCTAGCCTCCTCACATCCAGAGCTAGCATGGGACAAGGAGCTGAACCACAGTATCGCTCCTCCCTGGGCACCCCATCCTTGCTGCCCAAGGATCACTGCACAGCTACCAGTCTGAGTCTTCAGAGGGCAGCACCCCAACTCGGGCAAGAGACCACTGTGTCTTTGCTAGCCACATGTGCACACATCAGAGTCGTTTAACTTGCCAAGCAACAGGGAGGGAGGAAGGAAAAGGAGGGTTTCATTTTATGTTTTTACTATGTTATTGGCATTCTCCTGGTTGGGGTGGCAGGGGCTGATCTTTAACCTGTTGTAGCTACAGCCCTTGTTTAGCAGAATCTGGGCTTGTTCTTGTTTGTTACAGTAGAAAACAACTCATTAGCACAAGGTATGCTGGGGCCCTGGAGAATCTCCTCCTGCTTCCCCCCCCCGGCCCTGCAGTATAAGGATGGAGCATCTTTCTCTTGGCACTCAGCAATATTATGGGCTCACCTCCATGTCCCTCACCTCCTCTGCTCATATGTTTCAGGGTTAATGTTGGCTTCTCCCTCTCTTTAATACAGGATTTTGAGCTAGGGGCATAAAATCAAAAGTAGGATAAATTTTCCCCCTGCATCCTCTCCTTAACTGTGTGCATTTATGTATCTGTTTGTTGCTGCTGGAGCGAGTGGGCACAGCCCAGCAACCTGCTGTGGGGGGATTGGAAATGAAGTATCAAGAAGATGTGAGCAGGCTGTCAGTGAGGGCTTGATCAATCAGTATGTAATAGAAAAATGGCTCTGGCTCCTAAAAGGAAAGGGAAGCAAAGGATTTGATTAAAAAGACAGACAGACAGACAGTAGCTGGCTGGAGGGAGCATCTCTTGGAGGCTGATGAATCATCAGGTAGTTAGGGGTTTTGGCTTGAGAGCCAGGTGGGGGGAATGGCCCACCCCCTATGCTGAGGAGCAGCGTTGCACATCACAGAGTCTGTCACAGGTCTTGCAACCTTTTTCCTGATCTTGGGTTAGGAGATGCAAAGCTGTGTGCAGGAGATTGCCCAGGGGCTGTGGGTAGAGCAAAGGCTGGGTCTGCACCACAACAGAGCAGTGCAGCCTGGGATGGACCCTGGGAGCAGGGCACAGGTGTTAAAACTGGGAAGCATCAAACCGAAGGCCTGAATCCACTTGTAAAAGGGACCACTTGTACCCATGTGGTACCAACTGTGCAAAGCCTGGTGTGTTGAGTTGGTGTTAGAGACTGGCTGTGGGTCCCTGCTTCTGCCTGGGAACTCTTGAGGATGGAGCTGTGCTGGGGTCCTCTGGGTGCAGGTAGGCTGGTGCCTGCCCTGCTGGCACTTGATGTGGGCGAACAGGCACTAAATAATTGTCACCCTATTGATCCAAGGTCACCCATGCCAAGGTGTGATCGATAGAAACAGACAGCTGAGTGATTCTGTAATAAAGTGCCTTCACCTTAGTGGATTTGGGAGAGAGCAAAGGTATGGGAGATTAAATCCTCCTGCTATCGACAGCTCATCAAGCAAAAGATATATTAGTGAAGAAAAATTATGCTTCCTGAGCCCTGATGGGAGGAATTGAGCTTCTGGGAACTGTTTGTGCTCTTTGGGGGAATATCAGCCAGGAGAGCAGCTCTGTTGCCTCCCAGCACCGGCTGGCAGGGAACTTCCCAAGCGTGGCAAAGCCTTCAAGGGCTTTGAAGGGATTAAGGAATTAGTGAGGGAATTTGCCATGGCTGTTGCTGCAGCTCAGCATGAAACTGCTGGCCAAAGGGCTGGTGTGAATCTGGCTGTGCCATGTTAAACCTCAGCTGCCACCAATACCTTTCCCAGCCTGATGGGCTGTGACAGGCAGTAAAAGGCATCACCCCATGACCCCACAGTGCCTGGACTTCCCTGGAGCCCGTGGAGAGAGAGAAAGAGAGAGGCTGGGAAGCACAATCTCTCAGCAGGTCCTAGGACCCATCCTCATCTCCACATGTGGAGAGAGGGGAAGACAAGGTCTGGTAAAATCAGGCTGCTGTTGTCTGAAGCAGAGAAATGAAAGGTACAGGGTTAGAACCTGCATCTACAGGCTGCTCTGTCCAGCTCTTAGCTGCTAAACATCCCTTACCTGGCTGTAATCTTTCAGCAGGGAGGAAAGACAGTGAATAACACTTAAACCCATGCAGACCCAGGGTGACAGCAGCCCTCTGACATTTCCTCCACCTGTTTTTCAAGACAAACTTTCCACTGAGATCCACACACCACTTTATTGAGCTCTATTTCCTCTGGTCTAACTACAGAAAGAAATTGGCAGCAAATGCTCTCGCAGGCAGCGTGGAATGGTAGCGGCCAGCTGTCAGGGCCTCCAGGGTTTTATTGCCCTGCCAAACACCTACATCATGGTGACATGTACATAATTACATATTGGACCGGGGAGGATGAAGCACCCGGCACCTCCTAAACGTGTCAACATGATTTGAGAGGTCTGGGCTCGTCTGGACTTCTCAGGCATTAGGTTTTTAGACTCCAATCACACGGGCATCCGGAGGATCAATAGCTGTACACCTTAGAGCAGCTGGCTGGAAGGTGAGGGATGCTGGGTGTCAGGGAGGACGATTAAGTTGATGTATGAGTTGGGTTTGGGGTTAGTCACTCTGCCTTCTTGCTGGGAGGAGGAAATCTTGTGGGCAGACCGTGTCTCAGCACCTCTGGCCCATGTCAGCAATCCTGAGCTGTTCATGGATTCTCCATGACCTTCATTATGCAGCAGAACATCTCCCAGATTCACCAGTAATCCCATCTCGTGGATCCAGACTTGCCACCTCATGCCGACAGCAAATAGCTGTTGTTAAGAGAAGCAAGTAACCGCCGGCTGGGCTCCATCGGATGGCAAATGCAAACAGTTGCTGGCACAGGGAGTGTGGTGGTGTGGTGGGAGGTGCTGCAGGTTGTCTTGTCTTTGGCCTGAGATTGAACAACAGGAGAGAGCAGATGGAACTGTCATTTCAGGTCCTTGTGTGATTTATTTATTCCCCCACCCCGAAGCTGCATGGGACAGAGCTGCTCTGCTTTGGGCAATGCCACTCTGTGCACAGTATGAGCTGCCCTTAGAAAATGGGGGGAATTTGTGTAACTGAGGTGGTGTGGGACAAAACCAAAAATCTGGAAGTTCTTCAACAAAGCCAGCTGAGATTTGCCCTGAGTTTTCTTGTGGTGAGCTTTGGCAATGACTGATGTGAGCTCTTATTGCAAAAAGCTGAAACGCCTGGACTTGTCTCCTCTAGCTCAAACTCATGGCATTAGACATGAAGGACTTTCTAGTGACTGATGAACAGTTAATTAAATACTCATTGATTACTCATTAACACTGCATGCTCTGCTTCAGGACAGCCCTGCTGTAAGCCCTCTTCCCTCTCTTGCCCGGGGCAGCTCTCCCGCAGCAAGACCCCCTGGTCCATTTCCCATCTGAACTTTTTTGTGTCCTGTCTCTCACATGGATGAAGAACCAAATATCCCCCGCAGCCCTCTTGGTCCTTACTGTGCCCACAGGACCAGGGTCTCCCCTCCACACCAGGGAAGGTTTGCATGTGTGAGAGCCCCTGTGTGCTGGCAGCTTGTTCAGCCCAGCCCATATCTCATCCCATTTGTTTAATACAATAAATTCATTTCCCCGGTGCAGAACCTCTGCTTCAGCCCCATGATTCTCCTGTCATGTCTCTCAAACTCTCCCCAGGTTTCTGGCACTTGTCTGGGGCTCCCCTGCATGTTCCTCCCTTCCCTGTGGTGTTAGCATCAGACTGGAAGCAAATGAGGCCAGTAGTGGAGGTATGAGATGCATCCACCAGCTGTTTCCAGATGGCAATCCAAGACATCTCAGTGCCTATGCACAATCTCTGTCCTATCCAGGGGGATGAGATGATCCTCTGCTCTTGCAGAGTCCTGTACCTGATAGATACATATCGATGGATATTTCTGCTGTGGCTCTTGGTGAGGCTCTGGAGCTAATCACTGTTCCAAACTTCCCTTTCTCCTCTGCATGCTCTCCCCAGTCTTCATTTCCACTAAATCACCTGAATCGGTTTCACTCAGCACTAGGAAAGCCATGTTCGGAATATAATGGTTGATCTTTTATGACATTTACCGCCACTCTATGTCAGAGTGAGTGCCTGTTTAATTCACTTGTTGCTATGCCATCCGTCAATCACTATAAATGTTAGAACAGCTATCTGTCACTGGAGGGGTGTGCACAGGGATGTGTGTGAGGGGTGCTGGGAGAGCCAGAGAAAAGATGTAGAATAATAGAATCATTCTGATTGGAAGAGACCTTGAAGATCATCAGGTCCAACCATTAACCCAGCACTACCAGGGCTCCACTAACCCCTGTCCCTCAGCACCACAGCTCCATGTCTTGGAAACCCCTCCAGGGATCATGGAGACTCCCCCCCTGCCCTGGGCAGCCTGGGACAGCCCTGGACAACCCTGGAGGGGAAGAAATTGTTCTTCGACTCCAACCTAAACCTCCCCTGGGGCCACTTGAGGCTGGTTCCTCTTGTCCTGTCCCTTGTTCCTTGGGAGAAGAGCCCAACCCGCCTGGCTCCAACCTCCTGACAGGGAATTGTCGAGAGCCAGAAGGTCTCCCCTGAGCCTCCTTCTCTCCAGGCTCCACAAGCCCAGGTCCCTCAGCTGCTCCTCACCAGGCTTGTGCTCCAGCCCCTTCCCCATCTCCATTGTCCTTCTCTGGACACGCTCCAGCCCCTCAATGTCCTTCTTGGCGTGAGGGGCCCAAAACTGAATCCAGGATTCAACGTGTGGTCTCCCCACTGCTGAGTACAACCTCTATTGTGGTGTTTGTTTTTGTGAGGGAGAGTCCATGTCTAACTAGCTACTAACATGCCTGCCTCTGCAATGGGCTGGTGCAGTTTATTTATTTGATATCCTTGCTGCTTGTCCCCTGATGCGTCAACCCCCCTCACCTCTTTTGGGGAGCTGGATGAGATTTCAAGCAGTGAAAAGTTTGGGTAGTTTTTTGGTAGCCTGCATCCCCAACAGCAGCCGTCAGCAATGAAAAGCTCCGCAGCAAAACAAATGAAGACAAAGCAGCCTTGGGCTTCACTTCTTGCCCTTTGTGAGAAATTATATTAATACATCTGTGAGCTTGTGTGCAATAGCAAAGATGAAATTCCAGTGACGCAGTGTTTGGGTGAAGGCGGGCTTCCAGGAGATGCTTGAGCTCACTTTTCTGGCAAAGAGGCAGCATTTTGATGGATCACTCAGCAAAGATATGAAAATGTGCCAAATCGGTGTGACTTTCTTTAAGTGACATTGTGTACAGCCCCTGTGTGTGCCAGTATAAAACAAATGACATGTGATGTCACGGGTGTGACACAGGTGGCTGTAACTCCATGGGTTGATGCTGCTGATATTATAAACACCCACTTAAAGCTCAGCTTTTCCTGCAGCACTGATCGCACACAAATGCAGACCCTGGCCAGCTACCTGCTATCCAGGACTGGGAGAAGCCGGGTGTGGGTGAACTGGGATGGCAGTGGGGCAAGTCTTGGAATGCAGATTGGAGCAGGGTCATGCTGTCAAAGGAGAGGTTGGAGCCCAGCATGACAGGTAAATGCCTTGCGCCTTCTCCTGACTTCCACATGGAAAGCGTCTCACGCTCCTTCTCCCCCTTGCCCAGAGCTTTTTATTGATGACGACATAATTAAGGGTGGTAAAGTTAATGAAATACTAATTGCCCCCAAACTCACATCTGTGCTTGTCTCTTGTTGTCTGGTGAAGGGATGAGTGTCTCCATGGGTTTCCAAAGCAGCTCTGTTCCCCTGGAAGAGCTCTGGCTGCTGCCCAGGGGCGCTGGGCAGCTCTTGGGTGAAAGGCTGCAGTTTAGAGCCAGCAGAATCTTCACTTTCTCCTTTAACTCTTATGGGTGTGATTTTTTTTTTGGCCTTGATGGGTCTCAAATTCCCTGTCTGAACAGGAGTGAAATTTTCATTCGCTCTGCTGCTGTGACACTGTCTCTTCCAGCCCCACTTGGGCTTTATTCTCTTCTCCATAGAAGCGCTTAGAGGTGCTTGCCCGTGTCAGGGGCTGATGGGCAGCATGCTTGGAGAGCAGGGATGAGGCTCTTCCTATTCAACCACAGGAGCACGAAGGGTGCTCCACTGCCCTGTTATTGTCCCGTTATAATCCTGCATTTCCTTCTTCCTGCCTCCCTCTCTGCCCTCCCAGAGGATGTTCAGCTTGGCTATCCCTGCGATGCTGTTGCAGTTATGAGCAGAGGAGCTGGGCTGGGAGGCGCAGACTCACTGCAAGCAAGGAGGTGCTCAGCCCTGTGCTCCTGCCCCATAAAAACCCCATTGTGGGAGATTTGTGGGCTGATTGCTGAGAACTGAACTATGCCCCTGGGATTCAGCCCCACGGGAGCCGCACTGGAAGCAGATCGGAGCATGGCTAGTCCCGCTGCCAGGACTGTTGGGCAAGCTCCAAGCTTGGCATGTTGCTTCTGGGGCAGGAGCAGGTGTTTTGTGCACTCGCAGATGTTTTCAGCTAATCTCTAGTGCTCACATCTGGACGATGGGCCTCAAAGGCTGCTCTTAGACATGAGGCTGGCTTGGGAATGAATTCACAAGTGCTTCTACTTGGTTTTGGGGTCTCGGGTTTTGAGCCTCTGTGAGCTTTCTGCTTTATTCCCCAGTCTCAGGAGACAGGCTCAACACCTCTTTTCAAATGAAAGCCAAGACCCTCGCCTCTCACCTGAGGTTTCAGAGGTCACTGCACCAACGCAGAATTGCTGGGCAGCAGAACAGGGCATGGGCTGCCCCAGTGCAGTGATGGCATGGAAGATGCTTTCATTCCCTTGACCCAGTCTGTGGAGGAGGGCACTGGGAGCCTTGCAGGTCGTTGGGCTTTACCCTCCAGAGCTGCTGGTTTATGGGTGCCCAGTGTGCACAGGGAGCACTGCAGGGGAATAAAAGGAGGAGGAGAACATTTATGGGAGCAAGGAAGCAATCGCCAGCCCAGTTAGGGGGTCACAGTGGGCTTCAGCTGGGCAAAGGGGATAATGGAGCAAGTGCTTGTGGGTGATTCCCTAAACCTTTGAACATGAGGATTTATAATGGAAAGGCTGCCAGAGCAGGAGCCTCCCAGAGTAAGTGGAGCTGCTCTGATAGATATTACGTGATTTGCGAGCCTGCTGCTTGCAAACACAGCTGTAAATAGGAGTGGGGGGAGCAAATGAAAAGAAGCTCAAGCTCTTTAGCAGCATAGTGTGAAAAATGGGGAAAGGTTCCTGTGCAGGGCTCGGGCAGCGAGAGAAACAAAAGTCACAGCATCTATTTTCATATCTTTTATGTCTTCCTTGCACTTAATCTTGTTTAGCTCTGCAATTAAATTTTAAGATGCATAAGAGTGTTCACTTACACACTTGGATTCTTTGCAGATTGAATTATTTAATAGAGTGTGGAGCGGCTCCATGATCTCGGAGCTATGGCACCAAATGCAGTCAAGCAAAAAATTAATAAACACTGCCTGCCGTCTCTGTGCCTCCCATGCTCCCCTCTGCCATCTTCCCTCACCAGCACGCTCTCCTCCTGCCAGCCAGCCTCTCTCCACCCCCTTCTCCAGCCTTTCCTCTGGGTTTCCTCCTCTCCTCCCTCTGCGTCTTTCTCCTTTGATTTTTTTCATTTTGTCCTTCTGCTCCCCAGCTCTCTGGGGGATGCATTTCAGCCCTTCAGTTGGGTCTCTGGGCTGCTCTGCTGTGCATCCTCTAGGCTGGAGGTAGGTGTAGGTCGAGAGGTGATGTCCAGCTCACACTGCTGCTGGTGGACAGGCTGCCTGGGACACAGAGGCTTATTTGACCCATCCATGAGGGAGCTGGGATAGCTCGATCTCCATTATCCATGGCTTCATCTGTGCTGGGGAAGCCCCTTTGCTTTGTGGAATGGGACTGGCCTGTGTCTTTCTCCAATTGCATGTCGTGGCCTGGAATAAATTGTGATTCAAACGCTGTTGAGTTTCTTTCTCCTCCCTTGTTCCCCAGCCAACAAAGTTCTTAGAGCAATAGAATAGTTGGGTTGGAAGTAATGTTAAAGAGCACCTAGATCCACCCCCCTGCTGTGGGTAGGGACAACTTCCACTACAGCAGGTTGCTCAAAGTTCTGTCCTACCTAGCTTTGAACACTTCCAGGGATGGGGCATCCACAACTTCTCTGGGCAACCTGTTCCAGTGTTTCACCACCCTCAGTGTGAAGAATTTCTTCCTAATATCTAAATTTCCCCTCTTTCAGTTTAAAGCCATTACCCCTCATCCTATCACTACACGCCCTTGTAAGAAGTCCCTGCCTAGCTTTATTTGTAGACCCCTTCAGATACTGGAAGGCCACTCTAAGGTCTCCTCGCAGCCTTCTCTTCTCCAGGCTGAACCACCTCAACTCTCTGTCTCACACCAGAGGGGTTCCATCCCCTAAGTCATCTTCATGGTGTGGAAGTTGCTCTTCTCTCCCTTCCTTTCTTTTTTGGTAGCCTTTCCAGGCACCAAATTGCAGGGGGAAATTATGCTGTGTGCTAAAGAGAGCATTAAGCTGGACGCAATTTTCATGGAGGATGTTGCTCAGCAAACAGCAGTACAAAAGCAGTCTATGGAATTCGTCAAATTGCCTGTTGGATAAAGGCATACATTCCAGTGCACTCGGAGGCCTTGCAAATTATCTGAAGAGAAATCAGTCTATTTCTTTTCCTTTTAGCTTCCCCTTTTTACAAGGAACCAGAGAGGAAGGTTTGGAACTTGCTGTTAAAGAAGGGGTCTGGCTTCTCCTTCCTCAGAGACACCCTCAGTTTTTCTCCATTGTTTCTGAGTAGGGATATGCTTGGGGTTTTATGTTTTTTAATGCGAATCTCCATCACTCCTTTCTGCAGAGCCTTCCCCACGCACCTTTCATGCTGCTCATGTGACAGCTGTCAGATGTCATGGTGGAATTTCATGGTGCCACCCAACGTGACAGCGAAGGGAGGCACCAGCACATTGAACTGTGTGTGCCAACGGGGCTGAGTGGTCTCTGCATCCCCGCCCCCC
>JANHFX010014757.1:51444-65300 GCA_027560015.1 Chloroceryle amazona | reverse complement strand
GGCCGGTCGACGGGCCCCGGGCTCGGGGGTGGGGACGGTGGCGCCAGGGGGAGCGGGTAGGCGCCTCTTGCTGGCTGAGCGGAAGAAGGGGCTCGGAAACCTGAGGCGCCGCGGCTCGCAGCTGCGTTGCCTCTGCGCGGCAGGGCCCGGCCGGCGCGGTGCTGCCGCGCTTCCGGCGGCGCGCTGTGGTGCGCTGCAGCCTGCTCGGCGCCCACGATCCGTAAGAGCGCCCGGTGGCCGTCAAGGAAGAGCAAGCCTAGCGCCAGCGAGCACCATCGGCCCCAAAGCTAGAAGCCTTGACTATATCCTTACCTCGAGGTTTATTTCAGGTTTTCATTTACATCAGCAAATGAAGGTGGTGTTTTAACTAGGGGTGGCGAATAGCAGAGCTGCCATCTTTTAAAGCATTCCCCTGAAGCCGGCTGCGATGTTCAGCGTGACAGCCACGCTGTCCTTACTTGCCTGCCTAGCAAGGAGGCAGTTGCACCGTAGCAGTTAAGGCGTTGCTTGACTTTACAACTTACAGAATTCTGGGGTTTTTTTCCTTCTTCACTGTTCATCTTCTGTTATATTTGGTAGCTTAGAGGATCTTTCATTCAATTTTATTTTATTTTTTGTTGAAGGCGTGTCAGAGGATTACAGATGGAAAATGGAAAGCCAAGAAAAGTGGTTTTTTAAGTATTACAGCATAAGGAAATGTGGCCTGAATGAAGTTGCCTGGGCTGGGTAAACACTTTGAAGATTTGTAATGGCAGAAGCTAGGCCTTCAGAAATTAAAAGACGCCGAGTAAGTTTGTCACTCAGTAAAAATAAGAAAAAAAAAGACAAGACAGCAAAAGTGGAAGGTAAAGGAACGCCATCTGTACCTTTGGCATCCTCCTCTATTATTTCCTGCTTTAGCAATGTTCCCCCCACCAAAATCACGTGTTCCATGTGTGGGCAGATGGTGCCAAGATACAGAATAAATGAGCACATGGATGAAACATGTCCGAGAAACCATAGTGAGACTGGTGGCATTGATTCAACACTCAAGTCTTCTAGGTCTGAGAGTCCCCCAGCTGCTAATGTGAAAAATAATTCCAGCTCCTATTTTTCAAAAAAACTCTTAAATCTAGAAACAAGTAATTCCAAAAGCAGTTTATTGAAAACAGAAGGCAGTGCAGCACAACAGATTAGTCCTTATTTTAGCAACAGTAGTTCAGTCCATACTGTTAACGAACCACGGGCTCAAATGGTTAAAACAGTCTCTTTGGGAAGCTTGTCACATAAACTGTCCAGAAGACGTATCCAGGGAGGAAAACAGATCATATATAAAGAGATCAACTCTTCACCTCCAGCTGTTCACAATACATGCAAAAGTGCTGCAGCACAGGATGATGATATTTATGCTGGGCATAGTTCTCAGAAAGAAAATCAGCTTGCTCAGAAAGAGTGCCAGGAACAAAATTTTTCAATGAAAGAACCTGAATTTCAAGAAGAAATCAACAAATGCAGTGGCGAAGACTGTGTGGATATTGTTCAGTTCTCATTACCAACTGAGAATGTCAAAGTGGTTGGTACAAGGAGCACCAAAAAAGAAAGTAGGGCTGAAGGTGTGATACTTAGTCCTGATAAATTTGAAACACATCTAGCCGTTTGCAGTTCAGCAGAGCTGACCAATAGTTCGGAAGTCCAGACTCAGCCTTGCACTTGGGCTATTCCTTCTTCTGAGACAGAAGTGAATTGCAGTGCACAAAATTGCTTTATCAAGGGTGATGTACAGATACTTCCTGAGGAAGTTCATGAAGACTTTAAGGGTGAGATTAATCATAATTTGTCAGAAACTGTAGAAAAGGTAGAATTTCAAAATTCCATTGCAGACATTTTAGACAAACTAAATGAGCTTGGCTCCATACCCTGCTCTCCTGGTCACCCATATTACCTCCAGAATTTTTTAGTGGTGTTGCGAGCAGTCTTGGAGAACGAAGATGATGTCAGACTCTTTGATGAGCAAGATATGAACATTGTAAACAAGTTCTGCAAATTATCAGGTATCTTTTTAAAATGTATTTTCATATCATCTCTTGTAGAGAGAACAGTTACGTAGTTTTGTGTGAAGAGAACTATACCAATGGGCAATTTAACTTCATACGTTCCTTAAGGGAAGAAGCTCCTCTTTTGCTCAGGAGACTTATCACTCAGTGGCTTCTTGTAAGAAATAAGGAGGGAATGATTATGTGTATTTCTGGGATTTTCTGAATACTGTTTTAATACTATTTTTTAGAATCTTAACTCGCTACTGTATTTAAACATGTTTCCAAGGAAGGAACTTGCAGCACAGGAAGAGAGTGCAGTTAACACTAAGCTTCTGATGATTAATACATTTGTGAATTCTACAAAATGGTGTTAAGAGGCCTCTGCTTTCTGCTTGATACATAGACCTCAAAAAACCCACAACTTCTCAAGTGGGATTTGTGAGTTTGAATTGAGCATGTTTACAGATGACTTTTCTTCTTGGTGTGAATCCATGGTTATCCCTCTGATTATTATCCAGTGTTTAGAATGCTAGTAACTAATTAACAGTCATTTTCTCTTGTAGGTTGCTTAGTCCTTTTAACTCACTAATTTCAGTAGGAGCCAGAATGTTGAAGATTTAAGCCCTCCGTATTTAGACAAGATTCAAACAGACATGTTTACATCCCTACTCATACAATATTTACAGTAAAAGCATGGCAGAAGTGATGCAAGTTAAAACTAATCCTCAAAAATTTTCTGTATGTTTATAACTTGTCTTGAACTGTGTTTAAGAGTAGTTTTACCAGCACCAAAGCTGCAAACTTGGGGCATCAAAATGAAATAAGCTTCTGAAAACTAGAACAAGCAAATGTGTATCTCAGAGTATTGCAAACATAACCATTTATATTGGTTTAAGCTACAATGGTAACATACAGTTGTCTGACAAAGTGTTTTTTGATGTATGCTTATATAAGCTTAGATCGTGCATGTCAGCTGAACATACGAAAGTGACAGTTGCCCACCTATCTGCTCATAAAGGAAGTAAAACAAAACCTGGGCTGCACTTAATAACGTGTGAATGCAGTGCATTTGGCTTAACTAGCCGGCTGTAAAGTTTAGCACACTAGAGGTTAGTATTTTTCTGTTTGAAACTTGCACATTTTGTCCTTTTTCCCTCTAGATTATATTATTTTTTCTGTGCTGAAATACAACAGTTGTTGGACTGTTTACCCATTGCAAAGTGGAAAAAAACACCGTTCCAGCTCTTTAGAGCACTTGTCCTTTGGTGTTTGTTTCTGTAAAGCTCAAATGCTCTTGCAATTTGACACCACAGGACATTACAACAAAGAATATGAAGGTCATAACTCGTGAGTAGTGATTATGTGAAATTAGTTTCTAAGGCCAACAGGAGGCTTTCAGTAAGTGTTTTTCTAATATCTTGTATAGAGGAGGAGGAGAATAATAGAATGTTAGTGTATATGACATCACGAGGTTTTCAATACAGGCTACTGAGTTACAGATAATGGAGAAGTGTTGGCATAAGTTTTTTTTGGAAGAAACATAACCCTGATAAGTAGTTCACTCTCAGTTCCTTAAAAATAATGGAATTGGTGCATATCTGTTTCTCTAGGAAATACTTAAACTGTGGTAGAACAATCTCAGAATTTGATTTTTTTTTTAACTTACAGTCTTCTTCCAAAGTTCAGCAGCTGGAAGAGGCTTTCTGAACATTCTTCATTTGCCCTTGTTGAAAAGTCAGCTGAGCTGACTCAAACCGTCTTAAAGGATTGCTGCCAAAAAAGTGAAGAAACTCCAGAGGAGGAAGTAGTCTGTGTATGTCTCTAAACATACACATTTATTTCGGCAGTGGTTAACCAGTCACAGTTAAACTCTTAACAGATTATATTGTAATAACTACAGTTATGCAGTAACACCAAACAGTAAAAAGACTGAAAAATAATGCTAACATAACTTACAAGAATATTGTAGGTAAAATGAGGTCATAACATAGGACTCTATTCATCAGGGGGCATCAAGAGCAGAGTTGTCTGCCCAGGCAGATGAGCCAGGATTCAAAGGGAACAGCAGGGCAGGCAGGGGCCGCCTCTTCTCCTCACCTGTAAGGACCACAAGCATTGCCCAAAGAAGACAGAGTGGATCCAGTGCCAGTATTGCAGTCAGCCATGCTCCAGCGGTGGCAGGGCTGGAGCCACGAGGCAAGTGCAGGGTTGAAATCAAGTCAGCCAGGTGTCTGTCAGAATACTGGCACACCACAGCAGAGCTAAGGCAAGAATGCTGCGCCCCAGCCTGAGCTTAAGTACAGCTCCCGAGCAAATAGGGGGAGGGCCTGACAGAGTCTCACGCAGCTCTTCCCGGTAGCCTGAGCCCAGCTTACAGCTGCACGGTATCAGAACTGACCTTGAAAATGAGTAGACAAACCTGGAGAGGTTGGGATGGGCCTGCAGAGCTTATTGGTGCGTTCAAGGCTATAAGAATATTATAATGGTTGACTTTCTCCACCTAAATGTGGAGACAAATACTAAAAGAGATATTCAGGGTACAGCTTTGTTATTTCCACACTCCATACTCTGAATGATTAATAATAGTAACTTGTTCTGTTAAATAAATGATGTGCTTGTTTCTCTTTCAGTGGTGTGATTTCACTATTCCTCTCAGGATAGAGAAAGAATTATGGCAGAGTGGTGCTGATAAACCTGCGTCTGCACTGACTGCTAGAGTCACAAATAAAACAATCTCTTTTTGCAGGGTAGAAGTTAATGAGGGATGAATTAAGTAATCAAAGGGGTTCTGAATGTAGTAGCAATAGCCAGAGTAGTTTCAACTAAGATTTAATAGGCTATTTTATTGAATTTTAAGAGTTGTTGGTGTTTTAAAAAGATACTTTAAGAAAGCCCTTCCCTGAGGATAACCAAATCAATATTTTTTTCCTTGTTTTCAGTAGATATACTAGTAAAAGTAAGCTTAGCTTTAGAAAAACAATGTGAAGCCTACTAATTCAGTGACTAAGAAATCATTCTGTCAGACTACAACTTCTTTTATTCCACAGCATCAAAGAGTTAGTTATTGGATGTGTTAAAGAAAGCAGAAAGACCTATCTAACATTACAATATGAAGAGTGTGAAAAATGGGGTTGTCTTTTCCTAGAAAACAAATAATTTCTTGAAGGGCAAGCATGTTCAAAATGTGTTTCAGCAATGTTTATTACCTACAAAATACATTATAATTTTTTTTTACCTATAAAACTTAAAGATTCTACTGAGTTACTTGGAAAGGTAAGTTCTGGTATTTTACCAAGTCTGCTCATAAAATGAACATAGGCAGATTTAAAATGTTTATTTTGGGGACATCTACATCAAAGTAATTTTTCGAGGTAAGGTAGTGATTATGCATAGTACTATGTTTTAGAATTTAATTTTCTTCTTGTCCTTCCTTGCTTTAAATAAAATTTGCAGTTGGTGGGCAGAAGTTATACGTGAGACTTTTTCAACGCAAGCTGAACTGGTTAAAGGTGAACAAAATAGAGTATGGAGAAATAAGCACAGATTTGTCACCAATAATTGAAGAACTGACTGAAGCCAGATTTCTGCAAACAGGTATGACCAGCATTAATAAATCTTTAAAATACTGCAAATAAAATCTGCACTCGTGTCATGTTGGAGTTTAATGCACTGCAAG
This sequence comes from Chloroceryle amazona, assembly GCA_027560015.1. NCBI lineage: Eukaryota > Metazoa > Chordata > Aves > Coraciiformes > Cerylidae > Chloroceryle > Chloroceryle amazona. The sequence goes on along the minus strand of JANHFX010014757.1, from coordinate 59,609 downwards.
CTTATCTGCCTGCACCTAGGGAATTGGAGGAGCAGAGTAAAGGTTTCAGATAGATGAGTTGTGTTGTGTTACATTAATAATAAAAGCAGGTAGTGCATATTAGATAAATAAATTTCAGGGCTGTAGGTGCAACAGTAGGCCTTACTCTCACCAGCCCCATCTCAGACCCTGACCTGTGCAGCCTCTGGTCCAGGAGCTGTACTTAATATCCTTCAGTACTGCTCTGAGCTGTCTTGCCAGGCACATTGTCCCTGGCCTTGTCCATCCCTGGCTGGCTGGACCTCCATCCAATGCTGCAGGTGTTTGTATCCAGTCTTGTCTTTGGCCAGGTACTGCAGGTGGATCTCAGATGTAAATTGTAGTTCTCTCCCTAGTTTTAGATCTGGCTCATCCTGGATTAACCCTGGACCTGATTCATTATCATGCCTTTCCAGGAGCTGCCAGTGGAATCTGTTAGCAGGATTGAACAATTGCTGAAATTATATTGCATGTTTGAAGAATCTAAATCATTATGTTAGTACTAGGTTATGTGAATATGCTATACTTTGAGCTGTGGCTTGAGTGTACATGTATAGCACATAATGAATATATGTGGATTGTTTTACTTTTAGAATCTGAACTGGAAGACCTGTGTGAAGGATTGGATTTGCTCTCAGCCCCTGAGCTAAAATCATTGGCAAAGGTCTTTCACTTGCCAAACCCAAATGGTCAGAAACAGCAACTTGTGGATGATTTTCTGAGGTTGGCAAAACAACGTTCAGTATTCAGCAGCTGTCAAGCTGGTATCGGAACAGTGATTTTAAAAAGGTAACTCTGTTTCTTGTTAAATTTTGCAAGTGAATCTCAGTTTTGCTTCAACGGGCCAATCTAGATGCCTTTTGAAGAAAGGAATACATTTCATTGATTCATGTGTAGAAAAGGGCAATAGTAAATTTTGATTCACAGTGGGTCAAACACAAGGGTAAATATTAGACTATGTTTTTTTAAACTATGTCATGCTTTTCAGCTGTGGGCATGATTATCTATCTCCAAAGTTGCTCAGTAACACAGAAATGTTTCCGAATTATTTAAAGCAAAGTCACTTCAGGAAAACATCTAGGAAGATATGGGGAAAGTCATTGCCTATTAAGGCAGCTATCTGATGTTCACTTGCTGTGTGACCTCTTCTAGTATAATCAGAGGGGAACAATATTCTTTCTTTTCTTTTTTGTGATTGACTTTGTACTTCAGCATATTGCCTCGTTTTTGGGAATACTTTTAAAGGGAAAAGATTGTTTGCTTGACAAAGTGTTCATTCTTTCCTGCGAAGTTTTCCACTGTGGCTACCAGAGCCATGTATATCTGCTACTTTTGACTTCCAGGTCTTCTGGGGTCCAGATTCAGGCTTAAGGTGTCATTCTGCCCTAACTGGAGTGTTTACAGCATTGCTCTTCTTGATATTAGGGCTGCTTCTGTAGCTAGAACATCCACAAAAAGTCAACGAATATGAACTAAAGTAATAGCCAGAGTACTACTGTAAGGGTACAAGTCAGTTCTGGAGTTCACAAGCTTCCTTGCACAGTTACCTCTATTATTAACTAATACCAAAAAGGAATTGTTTGAATAAAAATGCATATAAACAAAGGTTGCTTGTCTAGTAGGCTGGATAACTAAGGCTTGAACTCAGTAACTGGAATCCTTCATGTACAAAAAGCAGTCTGGGTATATGAAGAATTATTATGTGAATCAGTAAGGTTTTCTTTCCTTATGCCAAAAGAGAGGCCTAATGCTAGCTTAGTGCTGTGCTTGCAGAGCTTCACATCTGGGAGGTGTGCAGAGTAGGGTAAGTTTCTCTAAAGTAGTTTTATTTGTTCTCTGTTGTTTTCAGAATACAACAGGAGCTCTAGTGGCTTACATAACTGTATGAAATAGTATTTCACACTGGTGTTATTGTCTCCAGTAACATTGCACTTCATTTGGTCTGCAGGAAAACAAGTGAAGTGATCATAGCGACATCCATGATTATCTTGTGTTAAGAGGATGTTGGGACTTTGTGATATGTAAGGATGTTTTAATTTAAGGAGTTGTGGTTGTTTCCCCATTCTAATTCAGGTATAGAAAACTTCAGTGTGAAAATGCATTGTATCACTTGAGATTTCATTTTTTCTCTTCGATCCTAGATATTCAACTAGATGACAATGCACGATGCATAATTTGTATAATATCTCTAACAGGACAAAAGTGTTGTCAGAATATTGGCTTAAACTATACAAAGGGAGGCTAGGAAAAAAAATGTGTTTGGCAAATGCAAAGGAACCTGGAAAAATTAGTTACATTCCAAAAAAGTCCTTTGTGCTGACTTTCTCTCTACTCCAAGAAAAGAAGCTGATAGTTACTCAGCCACATCAGCTTTGGGAATGTAATGCTATTTGCTCTACTTGACAGCTGAAATACTAGTCACCCCATAAGATCAGAGAAAATCACGTTTTAGATGCAAATCTTGTCTTGTATGAAAAGGCTGGGTGGATATGTGCTAATGGAGATACCCTAAAACAAGGGATGTCAGTTTGTGGTCTGTAAACACTGCCCTAAGAGCAAACCACATATTGTTGCTTCTTGATATTGCCTGGCAGAGCAACAGGTGTGGCTGCACCCAAAGGGCTGTTAATTCTGATTCTCTTCTGCTTGAAGTTTTGCCCTTAAACTTTTTATTAGTTGATGCATTTCTTTGTCTTTTCACACTCAAGCTGCTCCTTTCAAGGAAAATCAAGTTTACACATTAATTGGCTTGAAAACAAAATTAATCTCATACTTCATTGAATTTGAATATTTGAATTTTTGATAGAAAACATCTGTTGTAATAATTTTATTTCTTCTTCCAGGGTAAAGGACCTGGCTGGAAAATCTGTCAAGGTCTGCAAAGACCCTCGGGCTGTCTTTTCTCGAATTCTGCTGCTATTCTCACTGTCTGAGTCAATGGAGGATGAAGAAGCTGGTAGTGCTGGTCAAGGCCAGCTCTCCACAGTCCTTATGGTAAACATGGGCCGTATGGTATTCCCCACTTACACTATAAATAGAAAAACACAGGTCTTCCAGGACAGGGAAGATCTTATCAGGTAAGGCAGTAAAGCTTTGGCAGTTTGGAAATGTGTTTATTTCTAGGAGGGCTTTACTGCAGTGCTTGTGTAGGCAAATAAGAATTGATCATGTAGGACTGCATATATAAATAGGTAGAAGTGCACTTTTGCAATCATTTTAAATGTATTTTTGTATCCAGGTAGGACTTGTAATTCACAGGCTTGCATTTTGTACCTAAACAGCACATTTATTTGCAGCTTTATCAGCTGCTGATGCAAGTTGCTTCTTCATTTTCTGTGATGATTATTAGAATGGACTCTGAATAAAACAATACACATGTTAACTAGTTTATAAGTAATTTTAAACATAATATACTGTGCTAGTGTAAACTCGGTTGATCCTACAAGATTAAGAATAAAGTTAACTGCATGGTTCAGTGTCTTTGGAGACTGGGAGGGGGTGTTTAAAAGATACTCTATGGAGGAATTGATTTCTCTTAACTACAAATGTTTTTGAGCCTAATACAGTTATGTCTTTTTCACTTAGGTACACAACTGCTGCTCATCTGTCAAATGATATAGCCACTGCAATGGTAAATGGGAACTGGGAGGAAGCTAACAATTTGTACCTGTGTGCTAAAGAAACCTGGAATGAACTGAAAAATCACCCCTCTTTGAGGTAGTAAACTGGAAACTAGCCTAGTGATCATATGAAACTAAGGGTGTTATCTTTCGATACTTTTTCTTTTGAGAAAGGCTTGTAGACTAGTAATACTATTTAAGGCTGGTAAATTTAGAAGCTTTAATTTTCTTGAAAGCTTTGAACTTCCTGGCTGGTTGTTTAGCTTTTAAGGGATTATATGAAAATGCCCTTTGTGTAAAACCTTGGGAAGGAATTTTTAGGCATAGATAAAGCACTAGAGCATCTCTGTTCTACGTGCAGGAGAATAAGAAGAACCTTAGTTTTCCCTTGTCATAGTTTTTTTTTTAATGGCTTTTAGACAAATAGCAATAAGCAGAATTTAAAATTATTATTTGCAATAACATGTATTGTTTTTGAAGCATCCTTCATCGTTTTTTCTTTCAGTTATTCTGTTTTCTGCCTTAATGATACACACTGAAAGTTAAGGCCTTATGTTTGGCATTATATGTTCATTTTCATTGCAACTGATTTAAAATAATATTCATAGAAGGTCATCTGGAGGTCTGTTTCATTTCACAGTGAAGGCAATGAAAAACTTGTTTTGATTTCAATAAGACATTGAAAATACTTTGTCTTGAAACAGTGGTGCTTACCCAAAAGATGTAAGTCTTTTATGGCAGGAAAATCCTGTTCTAACTTTTTCCTTTTGTTCTAAAGTTAACCTTCTGACTTAAGAGAACAAGTTGGCAGTAACAAAACATGATGTAGGAAGTTTTGTATCAGGGCCTTGGGACAACTGGTCAAGGAGTCAGGAGCACAAGTAGTGTTCTCTATCCCTCCAGTTGCAGGGAATAATGAGGGAAGATACAGGAAGACCCATCAGATCAATACCTGGCTCCGAGCCTGGTGTCCCTGACAGGACTTTGGGTTTTTTGATCATGGGTTGGTTTACACAAACTGCTGGTGACAGTCGGGGTACACTTGTCTCAAAGGGGAAAAAGGACTTTTGCATAGGAGTTGCCAGGACTCATCTAAAAAAGCTTCAAGCTAGATTTGGTGGGGGAAAAGGATAAAACCCAGCTTGCTGGAGATAAGCCCTGGGGTGGCACATCAGTGTTTGTGGGATGGCATATGTTAGCGAGGTTCTTACGTCAGCCATCAGTGTGATATCAAAGACACAAAGAATATTGATGGGCTAGAAATCACAGAAGTGCCTAGGAATGGTCAGTTAGGAATTAGGCCTTCTCCCCCCAGAAAGGTGACAGGATCAGTAGCCCAGCTGAAGTGCATCTATACCAGTGCATGCAGCGTGGGCAACAAACAGGAGCTGGAAGCCATTGTACAGCAGGAAAACTATGCTGCAGTTGACATTTCTAAAACATGATGGGGTGATTTGCACAACTGGAGTGCTGCGCTGGATGGCTGTAAACCCTTCAGAAGGGATAGGCCAGGAAGGAGAGGCAGTGGAGTGGCCCTGTATGTTGGGGGGGGCCTAGATTGTCTTGAGCATAATGATGGTGATGATAAGAGTGTCTGTGGGTAAGAATCAGGGTGAAGGCCAACAAGGCAGGCATCATGGTGGGAGTCTGTTCTAGACTGCCAAACCAGAATCAAGAAGCCGCTGAAATACTCTTTAAGCAGCTGGGAGAAGTCTCACAGTCACTACCACTTCTTCTCTTGGGGCACTTCAACTTACCAGATGTCTGCTGGAAATACAATACAGAGAAAGGAAACAATCTAGGAGGGTCCTGGAGTGTGTGGAAGGTAATTTCCCCACAAAGCTGTTAAGAGAGACAACTAGGGAAGGCTCCCTGCTGGTCATCGTGAACAGAAAAGGACTTGTGGGTGATGGCTGGAGGTTGAAGGTTGTCTTGGACATAGTGATCATGAAATGATAAGAGTTTTTAATTCTTGAGGAAGGAAGGGCATCAGTAGAACAGCCACCTTGTACTTACAGCAGGCTTTGACCTGTTTAGGAGACTAGTTGACACAGTCTCTTGGGAGGCCGAAATGAAGGGCAAAGGAGTCCAGGAAGGTTGGACATTCCTCAAGAGGGAAATCGTGAAAGCACAAGAGCAGGCCATCCCAGTGTCCTGAAAGATGAACTGGCAGCAAAGAAGACTGGCATGGCTGAAGAGAGAGCTTTGGCTGGAACTCAGGAAGAAAAGGAAAGTCCATGGCATATGGAAGAAGGGGCAGCCCACTCAGGACGACAAAGATTCTGTGAGGTTATGCAGGGAGAAAATTAGAAAGGTCACAGCCCAACTAGAACTTAATCTGGCTACTGCCATAAAAGACAATAATTAAAATGTTTCTTTAAGTACATTAATGACAAAAGGAGAACTAAAAAGAATTTCCATTCAATAGAGTTTGGATACGGGGGAAATAAAAGAGACCAAGGATGAGGAAAAGGCTGAGGTACTGAATGCCTTCTTTGCCCTCATCTTTAGTAGGAAGACCAGTTGTTCTCTTGAGTGCTCAGTCACTGAGCTGGAAGACAGGAACGAGGAGCAGAATGAAGCTCCCATAATCCTAGAGTAAATGGTCAATGACCTGCTACTTAAACACACACAAGTCTATGGGGCCAGATGGGATCTACCCAGAGGTACTGAGGGAGCTGGAAGAAGTGCTCACCAGTCCACTTTCCATCATTTATCAGCAGTCCTGGCTAACTGGGATGGTTCCAGTGGACTGGAGGTTAGAAAATGTGACACATATCTCCTGGAAGGACTGGAAGGAGGATCCTGGAAACTACAGGCCTGTTAGTCTGACCTTAGTGCCAGGGAAGGTTATGGAGCAGATCATCTTGGGTGCCATCATGCAGCACACACAGGACAACCAGGTGATCAGGCCCAGTCAGCATGGGTTTATGAAAGGCAGGTCCTTTTAAATGTTCTCCCTCTATGACAAGATGATCTACCTAGTGGATGAAGGAAAGGCTGGGGATATTGTTTATCTGGACTTCAGTAAGGCCTTCAACACTGTTTCCCAAAGCATTCTCATGAAAAGAATGGCTGCTCATGGCGTGGATGTGCATACACTTGGCTGGATGAAAAATTTACTGCATGTCCAGGCCTGGAGAGTGGTGGTGAATGGAGCTAAATCCCTCTGGCAGCCAGCCACAAGTGGTGTTCCCAGGGTTCAGTATTGGGACTGTTCTCCTTAATATCTTTATCAATAATCTGAATGAGGAGATCAAGGGCACCCTCAGTAAGTTTGCAGATGATACCAAGTTGGGCAGGAGTGTTGATCTGCTTGAGTGTAGGAGGGTCTACAGAGGAACCTGGACAGGCTGGATGAGAGGGCTGAGGTCAATGGGATGATGTTCAGTAAGGCCAAGTGCCGGGTCCTTCACTTGTGTCACAACAACTCCCTGAAATGTTCCAAGCTTGGAGTAGAGTGTCTGGAAAGCTGCCTGGCTGTAAAGAACCTGGGGGTGCTTGTCAACAGCTGGCTGAACAGAAGCCAGCAGTACTCAGGTGGCCAAAAAGGCCAATGGCATCCTGGCCTGTATTAGAAATAGTGCAGGACAAGGGAAGTGTTTGTCTCTCTGTACTCATCACTGGTGAGGCAGCACCTCAAATACTGGGTTCTGTTTTGGGCCCTTCACTGTAAGAAGGACGTTAAGGAGCTGGAGCATGTCCAGAAAAGGGCAGTGAAGTCGGTGAAGCGTCTAGAGCACAAGTCTTATGAGGAGTGCCTGAGGGAACTGGGCTTGTTTAGCTTGAAGAAAAGGAAGCTGAGGGCAGACTTTATCACTCACTACAACTACCTGAAAGGAGGTTGTAGTGAGGTGGGTGCTGGTCTCTTCTTCCAAGCAGCAAGGGATAGGACAAGAGGAAATGGCCTCAAGTTGCACCAGGGGAGGTTTAGATTGGACATCAGGAAAAAATTCTTCACAGAAAAAGTAGTAAAACACTGGACCAGCCTGCTCAGGGAAGTGGTGGAGTCCCTGTCCCTGGAGGTATTTAAAAGATGTGTAGATGTGGTGAAACGGTTTAGTGGTGACCTAGCAGTGCTGGGTTAACAGTTGGACTTGATGATCTTAAAGGTCTCTCCCAATCAGAATGATTCTGTGTAAATAGAATCACAGAATCACCTAGGTTGGAAAAGACCCATGGGATCACCGTGTCCAACCTTTCACCCTACTCTCTAAGTTCACCCCTAGACCATATCTCCCAACACTACATCTGAGCAATTCTTAAATGCATCCAGGAATAGTGACTCAATCACCTCCCTGGGCAGCCTATTCCAATATCCCACCACTATTTTTTCCTAGTGTCAAGTCTAAACCTACCTTGTTTCATCTTGAAGCCATTCCCTCTGGTTCTGTCACTAATTGCCTGAGAGAAGAGACCAGCACCAACCTCTCTGTATGTCCTTTCAGGTAGTTGTAGAGAGTGATGAGGTCTCCCCTCAGCCTCCTCTTCCTCAAACTAAACAGACCCAGCTCCTTCAAACGGTCC
>JANHFX010014757.1:40995-51344 GCA_027560015.1 Chloroceryle amazona | reverse complement strand
CGGTGATCCAGTCTATCTAAGTCTCTCTGGAGAGCCTCCCTATCCTCACACAGATCAACACACTCACCTAACTTGGTTTCATCTGCAAATTTACTTATGGTAGACTCTATGCCCTCATCAAGATCATCAATAAAGATGTTAAATAGAAGTGGTCCCCAGCACTGAGCCCTGAGGAACACCACTTGTGACCTGCTGCCAGCTGTATTTAATACCATTGGCCACTACTCTCTGGGCCCATCCATCCAGCCAGTGCTTAATCCATCAGATCGTATTCTCATCCAGGCCATGCACAGCCAGTTTTTCCATTAGAAATCTATGGGGAACAGTATCAAATGCTATCCAGAAGTCCAGGTAGACCACATCCATGGCCTTTCCTTCATCCAGTAGTTGGATCATCTTGTCATAGAAGATGAGGTTTGTCAGGCAAGGCCTGCCTTTCCTGTACCCATGCTGACTGGGCCTGATCCTCTGGTTGTCCTCTATATGGCTTGTAAGACCACTCAAGATGATCTGCTCCGTGACCTTCCCTGGTACCGAGGTCAGACTAACAGGTCTATAGTTACCTGGGTCCTCCTTTCTGCCTTTCTTGTAGATGGGTGTCACATTTGCTAACCTCCAGTCCATGGGGACCTCCCCAGTTAGCCAGGACTTGAGATAAATAATGGAAAGTGGCTTGGTGATCACATCCGCCAGCTCTTTCAGCACCCTGGGGTGTAACCCATCCGGTTCCGTAGATTTCTGTGCATCCAAGTGGCGCAGAAGGTCCCTGATCACCTCCTCTTTAATCATGATAACCTCATTCTGCTTTCCCTCCCTGTCTCCCATCTTATGAGGCTGGATGTCCAGCTTGTTCCACTGCTGAAGACTGAGGCAAAGTAGGTGTTAAGCACCTCAACCTTTTCCTCATCCTTTGTTATGAAATTTCCCTCTGCATCCAATAAAGGATGGAGATTTTCCCTAATTCTCCTTTTGTTATTAATGAATTTAGAGAAACATTTTTTATTTTCCTTCACAGCCATAGCTAGGTTGAGCTCTAGCTGTGCTTTGGCCCTCCTAATCTTCTCCCTGCATTGCTTCACTGCATCTTTATAGTCTGCATGAGAGATCTGTCCTCTCTTCCAACGGTCACAGACTCTCCTTTTGTTCTTGAGGTCCAGCCAGAGGTCCCTATTTAGCCAAGCTGGTCTCTTTCTCCATCTGCTTGTTTTTCAGCAGGTATGGACAGCCTGCTCCTGCGCCTTAAAGGGTTCTTTCTTGAAGTATGTCCAGCCTTCCTGGACTCCTATATCCCTCTGCACATCCTCCCAAGGGACTTTGTCAATCAGTTTCCTGAACAGGTCAAAGTTTGCCCTCCAGAAGTCTAAGGTGGCAGTTTTACTGACCCCTCTCCTTGTTTCCCTAAGGATTGAAAACTCAGTCATCTCATGATCACTGTGCCCTAGACGGCCTCCAACCTTTACTTCCACCACAAGTTCTTCCCTGTTCACAAGGAGCAGATCCAGAAGGGCACCTTCCCTGGCTGGATCATTTATTAGCTGCATGAAAAAGTTGTCCTCCACACATTCCAGAAACCTCTTGGATTGTTCCCTTTCTGCTGTGTTGTATTCCCAGCAGATATCTGGGAGGTTAAAGTCCCCCACAAGCACAACAGCAAGTAACTGTGAGATTTCCCTCAATTGCTTATAGAAAGCTTCATCTATCTCACTGCTTTGGTTGGGGGGTCTATAGCAGACTCCCACAACTATATCAGCTTTATTAGCCCTTAACCTGATCCAAACAGACTCAGCCTCGTCATTGCTATACTTGATTTCTGAGGTCTCATGACATTCTCTAACATACAGGGCCACTCCTTCCCTGTCTTTCCCTCCTGAAGAACTTGTAGCCTTCGATTGTCGCACTCCAGTTATGTGTGGCACCCCACAATGTTTCTGTGATAGCCACTATGTCATAGTTTTCTTCGTGTATCATGGCTTCAAGCTCCCCCTGTTTGTTGCTGATACTGCGTGCATTGGCATAAATGCACTTCAGATGAGTTACTGATACCAATATTTTTCTGTGAATGTGTGCCCCTGTTCCTTCCAAACCCTTCTCAGGTGCTTCCATGATTTCTAAATTTCTAGCCTTTGTCTCAGAAAAGTGGCAGAGCAAGAGTCTACACCAGTCCACCAGCCTTTTAATCTTGGCATGCTTCCCTCAGGCTTATTCCTAGCTGGTCCAGTTATCTCCCCTTCCTCCTTCATATCTAGTTTAAAGCCCTATCAATCAGCCTTGCAACCTCCTGTGCAAAGACTCTTTTCCACCTTTTTGAAAGGTGCCCCCTATGAGATGGCAGCAAGTCTGGTGCTGTATAAGTCATCCCATTGTCAAAGAACCCAAAACTATTATGGTGACACCAGTTACGAACCCATAAATTAATAGACTGTATGCATCTGTCAATTATTGAGTCTCTACCTGAAACTGGGAGAAGAGAATATAACCTGTGCTCCAGATCCTCCCGCCATCTTTCTCAGGGCTTTAAAGTCTCTCTTCATCCTTCTCAAACTACTATTTTCAACTTGATCTCCTCCTATATGCAAAATTAGGAAAGGGTAGTAGTCTGAGGACTGCACCAAACTGGTAAGTTTCCTAGTGATGTCCTTAATCCGGGCTCCAGGGAGACAACACACTTCCCTGTGGGAAGGGTCAACCTGACATATCAAACCCTCTGTTCCCCTCAAAAGTGAGTCCCCCAGGACTACAACCCTTCTTTTTTTCCTTAGTGGATGATCTTGTGATTTGAGTAGTTGACCTTTTTGACTTTGATCATACCTCTGGTGTAGGTAGTTCAACACCAATATCTTCATTTGACTGGTCCCTTTCAGCTAGAGCCTCATACCTGTTCTGGAGTGATATCTGGTCTTTCCCCTCCAAAGCCCCATGCCAGTTGGTTAGTGGCACCTGGGGGGATGAGGTGGGCAAGGTAGGAGGTCCTCTGCTGCCTCATCCTTGAACTATCCTCCACTCACTCCCCTCCCCCTGGTTACTGCCTCTGGGCTTATGTGGGCAGGATGCAGGGGCCCTCTCCTCCTGGGTGCTACTAGAGGGGTGCCCCTGTTTCTGTTTCAGGGGGGGCAGAGCCTGGCTTCACCAGTCAGTCTCCTGCTCAGCCTCCCTGATACTCCTCAACCTATCGGCTGCCTCTTGCAGTTCTACAGTTGGGCAGAGGAGCTCTCCATCTGCTCACAGCACAGACAGCAGTTCTCAAAATCGCCCCTTGCTGCCAGGGTGAGGCTCTGGCATTCCCTGCAGCCTGGGGCCTGGGTTGCTACATGTTTGTGATGCAACTCTGTCTGGGTTCCCACATTCACTGTGGAAACTGTTGGACGGGTGACCTTCTGCCAGGTGGAGACCATGGCTGATCCTCCTCTGTGCACCAAGTTGGCTGCGTTCCAGCGAATGAGACAGCTCACAGAGCCACAGCCACAGAGTCCGCCGGTACCTTACCGTGCGTGGGAACAGTATCCTCCTAGTTTGTGCAGTTGTACACACAGGAGCTGGTCACTCGACTAGGGAACTTACCTTGTGAACCAGTAGAGGCCCAGCCCTCTGCCTAACGAGCTGCAAGCAGCTGCAGTACCACTCGAACACGAGCACACCCAAGCAGCAGTTTCTCACCCTAATTCCACATCTGTTTAAACCAAAATATGCTATGCAAGTGCAGCTTGCACCTGACACTTCAGCTAAACTACTTTCTCACCTTTGAGTTCTTGACTCAAAGGATACTCATTTCAGTGTTACTTTGATATATAAGGCATTTAATTTTTGTAAATCACAGAATTTCTGAGGCTGGAATAGATCTCCAAGTCCAACCTTATGACCCAACACCATGACATCAGCTGGACTTTTTGGTTTTAATAAATTTTGTTCATTTTGATTGTCACACAAAGCCTGAGTAAGACTTAACACATTCCTTAGTTACAGCTTCAGTCTGCTTTTCTAAAAAGTCTTTGTGTAGATTTGACTTCATCATCTGCTTGTTGAATTTTCAAGGTCTGGAGCTCCAGCTGATGCATTTTTTTAATGATTCAGGTAAAAGTATTCCTAGTAAGAGAATTTTAGGAATTTACATTGCCATCATCAGATTGATCTGACCTGCTCTTATTTTTCAGCTATCACAGAGTTTTACCTGAATATCTGCGACGTTTCACAGTTGGCTGGGTGTATACAAAAATCCTTTCCCAAGGTGTTGAAATTTTGCAAAGACTTCACATGTATAAGGTAAAGTGGTGGAGTAGGGATATGTGTTTAACGTAGCGTTGTACATAAATTTACATTTCTGATATAGCTGGATAATGGTGATAATGTTTGCCAGGACTTGCTACAGTTCTGTTAACAGGTTACTTGCAAGAAAAAAAGAGCTGCTTTAGAAAGTATTACATTGTTTTGAATTCTGCTTACGCTTTGGAGATTTACTCTGTGTGATGTGCCATAAGACTGTTGCTGAGATGTTGTTTTTTTATTTAAGGATATCTGTGTTCACTAGATTTAGTTATTACTTTTAAATAAGAAAATCTTGGAAGAAAAGTCGATTGTAAAATGTCTGTACACCTTAGCAGCCAGTATCTCCAAAGGCTCTGACTTACAAGTTAAAGCAAACCAGATTATTCTGAAAAAAGCTTTGCCTCTGCAAACAGGCAAAAAGTAATATTTAGGTCTTTTTCATACACAACAAGGAATACAGAAAGGATGAATATGTTGAGTTTTGGCAGATAAATTTTTAAGTTTACATAAAAATGTCTCTAGCATAGAGTTTTTAAGATCTACTCATACATCTGATATATTGGGTACTAGAGTAAAAGTGAGCTTTGAATTGTGAAAAGTTTTATAGAACCCAGTAATTAGAAGGGAAAGTGACAAGCTAATTATATAATGAAACTTCACCTTGGTTTTCTAAATTAATAAAGGTATCATCCTGTTGCTACAGGAAGCTGTCCAGGAGCTGCAGAGTCTTCTGTCCCAGGATGTGTATTGTACTGACAGCAGAGGGCGATGGTGGGATCGCCTAGCTCTGAATTTACATCAGCACTTGAAAAACACTAAGAAGGTATCTTCACAACCACATGCTGTAGAGCTGGAAACACTGTGGTCATTATCTGAAAACATTGCTTAAAAGTACTTCATATGAGAAGAACAGTGGTGTTGGCTCTCCAAAAAATGCAGCTATTATTGGTATGAATCCCAAGGTCAGGCAATTAGTTTCTCCTAAGAAATTGAGTATTGTGTGCACCCTCATCCTTGATTGACCTACTTTTTTTGCTTCCATTGAAGAACACCACTGGTATGAAGGCTTGTGTGGAGTTACCAGGCAGCTGCTTTCTCGCTGTTCTGCCTTATAAATTTGCCTAATGTGTGAGAAGCAGAGAAATTTCTAGCGGTAAACACTTCTGCTTCTGAACCTGAGTCATGATGAGGCTGTATCTGGAATGAAAAAAAAAAAAACACCATGATTGGAAGGAGATTTTTAATGTTTTTGAACAAAAAAAAAAAAAGATAATTAAGTCCTTGACCCACTGTTGCCAGTGGGGAGAATTTGTCTTCTGTATTTGGAACAGTTTTAGCCTGGGGTTTCTACTGTAAGGGGTCAAGCATTTCTGATCTGTTACTTGTACACAGCTCTGGCAGGGTTAATAGTCTTTAACTCAGTAAATTCAAACTTTTTCTCTGGTCCTGCAGAAGCAGCCATAACTGACTACCCTTAGGACTGGTAGAGAATAACATTCTCAGTGATATGTTTTAGATAGCATCTGGTACAGGTTATGTTCATCCCAGTCTGTTTAGTTTGCTTAGGAAGGCAGAGGAGGGGAGAAGAGATTTAGAGGTAATCTTAGCTTTTGCTGAAACTTTGGCCTCTTCCAGTAGGACACACGCACCAGTGGGGTCTGTTTGTACAAGCAAGTTATTTGTGCAGCAGATAAACTTGCAGGCTCAAGTCTGAATGATGCAGTTCAGGGTTTTAGAAACACTTTGTACGTGGTGAGCAGCCTTTGAGTTTCCTGAGTGATTAGCTGGCATGTCGCCAAACGAGAGAAAAGTAACTATACGGGAATAGCAAAGATTTTGTGCAAGGATTATTGTAAGTCTCCGTAGAACTTTCTGGCAACTCTGGAAAGATTCCTGCAGCAGAATCTAAAGGAACCAGAGAAAACTGCAAGCTGCAGTATGGGTTTTATTTATCTTTCAGTTCCTTGTGAGCGAGCACCAGCTTTTCACAGACATTCTTTTCAAGAGTCACAGGGTGCAGAAGCGACCATCTAACTCATTTTAGGGCTTGGTTGTGGTTCAATGAATTTTCTGTGCAAGAAACAGCGGGTGGTACTTGTATCGGCGGCTCATTTGAGGATATGTAACTACAGGAGATTATGTTCATTTTTCCTGTCTGTTACATACAAAGAAGAAATATTGTCAATGACTGAAAATGAATCTGTAGGACTGTTTATGTCACAGCGAAGTATGGGTAGACTGCAGATCAACTTTTAACTAAATGAGGAAGAGGGCAATCTAATTAAACACACCTAAGATACCTGTACCTGAAAAATAGGGATTGAAAAAAAAAAAAAGGTTTAAGTCCAGGAATGGTAGCAATTGTAGACTTATTTAAAATAAGCAGAGAAATAAATTTATTTTTCTTCGCCTTGGTATTGCTTCCTTGCCTCATTAAGGCTGCTAAGAATTGGGATTAAAATGCTTGTATTTTGTGTTGCATTTGAAGTCTCTAAGTCTGTTACATCAAGTGTCTGTACTTGTCTCTCCTGCTTCTTATACCCCCATATCAAGCTTTTTCCAGATTTGGAATTAGAAGTTGTGCAAAGCTGATCTGGTCCTGTTTCCATATTACATGCTGTTAAGAAACTGGCTTAAAAATATTCAAGTGATTTATCTTAGAACCAACTGTTTTTTCTGGTCACTTACGTGGAATTTACACTTCATTAATCTTATATTGATCAGTATAAACGGAGAATAATTTCTTTTATTGTGCTAGTGAAAATCTGAATCCAGAATGCTACTAGTGCAAAATACTACTTACTGGTTAGAACTTCAGTATGTAAGAAAAGTGTCCCTGTTTATATATTGGTTTTTTTGCATTTACCTTTTTGTGCTCTTTAAATCAATTGGTCTTTTGGGCTTAGTAAGAACAGACAGATGTGAGTAGGTCTTTCTAAATGATTGCTTGTTACCTTGCTCTTCCCTAGGCCATTGGCTGCATTAAAAATGGGCTGGCAGACCCATTTGTACGTACTGGGCATCGTCTCTCCCTCTACCAGCGGGCCCTACGAATCAGAGACTCACCAAGCTGCAGGCAGTTCAGATGCCTGTTTCATGATCTGCCAGTCATAACTGTGGAGGATGTGGCACATGTAAGTGAAGTTGCTGGTGGTTTCCAAGAAATAACAACTCGAGTTTTTTCTTTTTTCTGACAAGAACAAATAATCTGGGAGAATGTTGTTACATGCTGTACATCAGCCCCTGCCTTATTTTTGCTGCAGGAAAATGAATGCAAATGTCTTTCTAAACCACAAACCTCATGTAAGCAAATATTTATACTTATTTAATAAAAGGTCAGGTTCTTGGTTGAAGTTAGCTGTACGCTGGTGTCATTTGCAGTGCTTTACTGAATGTGTGTCATGAGTGTGATCAGCTATAAACCACTAATTTACCAGCAACACTCTCAGAGCCCCTCTGTCTGATTGTCTGATAAATCAGTGCATTGCCTCATGTCTTCAGGCCAAGTATTCTGTATGTAAGAAAAAATAACTGTAGCACGTTGTCAGCATTAGATAATGGCTCAGAAAATGCAATGTTTTTCCACAACCTGTGAGAGTTCTGCGCTATGCAGATATGCAATATGGTGCACTTGCATCAGATTGGAATGGAAATTTTTTTTTAAACTCATTCTTTTCCCTACTCTTGCAAAGATAATCGTATCTGGGCAAAGTCAGAGCAGAGCCTGGCTTTCTCTCTTGGCCTTGTCACCATATATCTCCCTATAGCACATTTTTTTTCTCAGTTCAGGTCCAGTCTTCTCAGTCATCGGTATTCCTTCTTCTTGGTCCTGCATATAGAAAGATTACATTTCTGTCTGCCCAGCATTTTTGCTAGACTTTTTTTTCTGAAAAAATTATCAGTTTATAAAATCAAACCAGAATGATTTCAAGGAAATGACAACTTAAATTGTGTTCAGTAGATTTTTGGAAACAAGTCTAGTTTCGATTTTAAGAAAACTGAAATGGAGGAATGTGTGTTTCAGGAGAGATTTAAATGCCTAAGCTAAAGCTCTTCAATTGTGATGCGGGAAAGTAATTAGTTCTTTTAATACATTCAGGTCACAATCAAAGGAAAGATGTGTCCTCAAACGGGAATGGGAAAATCTGTTTTTCTAATGGAGGATATTGGTGATGAAGGAGGAGGTGAAGGCTTCGGTGTATCCACAATCATGTGCTCAGTTGAGGAGCTGGCATTAACTCACTACAGGCAGAATGGTTTTGATCAGGGTAACTAACTTTTTTTTTTTCTACAGTAAAATAACAGTGGAAGTAAAGAACCAGTTTAGCAGCAGTTTAGTTAATAGACCGATTTTAGCTGATTTAATTGGATCAGTTTTTAGTCTGATTCTGTTTCCTTCACAAACAGCTCTAATATATAATTTCCTTACCTAAATGCTCAAGTATGTATTTTCCACCTGTCCTGCTTCCTGGCTGTTGATTACTTGCTACCTTCATATACCTAAGGTGGTTTTGAAATGCGTTAGGAAAAAACTCAACATCTCTTCTTCATAGCAAATTACATGCTTTGGCTTTCTTGTCAGTGAACAGCTATTCTATTTGTTAGGGGTAAAATGCTAGTGGTGTCATTTTAAGGGAGTATCATTAGTGGGGAGAACATCTTTGGCCACAGGCTTGCCAGTTTAGTAAGAAGGGCTTTAAAGTAGACTTGCTGGAGGAGGGGATCCTCAATTCATTCCACTTTGAGGTCCTTCCAACCCAAGCCGTTCTATGATTAATGAAAGGTAAACTGCCACTGATTTTTGTTACTAGATGAACAGGAGAACAGTATAGACCATAGCAACTGAAAGGGCTTGATGTTCAGCTCTATTAGTAGCTGTTCATATCTTTTTGCAATTTAAGAGCTGTGAAAAGCCCTGGACAAATAAGATTATGTAGATCTGTCTCAGGAAAAAAGCAAAATACATAAAGGTAGGCAAGATATTTTAATATAAATTCTGTATGTAATATTTATATAAATTAGAATATTTTAATAAGATATAATTTTTAATATAATTTTATGTTATTGGTGATTCCAAATACTGCTGCAGGAAAGATGGCTGCATCAGAAAAGGGTAGATCGAGGGTGACCGTGTTTAGACTTTGGGAGCATTGTGCTGAAGTCCCCACTCAGTTCCTCACTCCCACCAGTCTTCCTGGCCTAGTGTACATTTTGGGCATGCAGTGGCCACGTGTGATTGAGCGGGAGGCCTCAGGAAGCACAGTGCCCAGCCCAGCCCTGTACGCACACGACTGCACGCACCTACGTGCTCGCTCGCATGTGTACGCTACACTGTATATTAAATATAACAGCCTATAACAATTATGCTATTATCTATATGTATTCTATGCAATGCAACATATAATAGACTAAGAACATATATCACAAAATGGTTGAGGTAGCTAGGGAGCTCTGGAGGTCACCCTGTCCAAGCCCACCCTGCTGAGGCAGAGCCACCTAGATCTGGTTGCACAGGCCCACATCCAGCTTTCGAGCAGCAACAAGGGTGACGATGCCACAACCTCCTTGGGCAGCCCAGGCCAGTCTCAGTCTGTCTCACAGTGAAAAAGGGTTTCTTGATGGTCACAGCTCTATATGTACGGTCATACATGTGACCCTGTGTTGACTCGTGTATTTATTCATACATGTCTATGTTCATAGACATGTATGTGAACATAGACACATACACACATATATATATAAAACCCCATATCTGATCATGCGAATGTGAACCTCAGGAAACACTTTTTAACTGTGAGGGTGACCGAGCACCGGCTTGAGCAGCCCAGTGAGGTTGAGGAGTGTATATATATATATATATATATGTCCATATCAGTGTGTGTGTGTTCACATATATGTAGGCGTGTATAAGAGATAATATATACAATATGTACATAGCTCCATACATATTAAATAGTATTTAGTTAACAGTATGTAATTATTCTGCTATATGTAGTTGTAAATATAACAAAATTATGTATAATTATATATTATACAATATGCGGGATCTGATTATATGCTATAAATATATGTATTGGGTTTACTATATT
>JANHFX010014757.1:0-40895 GCA_027560015.1 Chloroceryle amazona | reverse complement strand
ATATATGTTCTGTATAGAACATATATAGAATATATATACCTGCAGAACACATACATAGATGTATACGTACATGTGTATGTATAGCCCTGTATTTGTATTCATGTATGGGTATAATGTATTTATATTATTTATATATGTAAGCATCTTGTTAGTAATACATTACTTTTTTAGTGTAAAAACAAAAAAAAATTGTGTGTGTTGCAAATTGTTAGAACGGTGAACCTTAGTCAGGAGTAGGCACAGTAATTTACTCCTGGGCTGTAAATGAAGGCCACTGAAATGCTTGTAAATGAAGGAAACAGCAGTAGCGAGGTCTGGAAGGAATAAACTGCAGTTACAACTTGATGCTATAATGTTATTATATCTGGGCTTCAGCTCTGGAGGAACCTGAACATACAGGGTTTCTGGTTTGCTTTACGATGATTTAGAACCTCTTTGTATGAGATTGTTGTAGAAATTAACATTTCCTTTTTTATTAAATTTTGCCCATCAGGTATTCACGGGGAAGGCTCAACATTTATTACGCTGTACGGGCTGCTGATGTGGGACATTGTTTTCATGGGTGACGTACCCGACGTTTTCAGAAATTCCTATCAGGTAGTTTTGAAAGGCGTCCTTCAGTTCACTTCATCACCTGTTGCTGCACACTCTGTAACCATGCAAAGGTCTTACTCGGAATTTGATTAACATTTTATTTCGAGAGACTTTCCAGAGAGATCTTGGTGTTTGCTTGGGTTTATTATGTTGTGTTGGGCTTGTTACTAGAAGGCTTGTTGGCAACTGACTGTCAGAGTGGAGTACATCTGGCTAAGTGCACGCGTCCGGCATCTGAACTCCCTGGGCAAAGTTTCCTTTATAGTCAGTGGAAGAATACTGCTACACCATGGCATTGTTCATCTCATTTGAAGATGACACATTCAATTAAAAAAAAGGAAAAAAGAATCTTACTTCTTTTCAATAATATTTAAACGCAGGATTGTAACAGCCCTGCTCTCTTCACCTCAATGGGTTTATGCTTTTAGGATCATCCTTCCTTTTTGTCAAAGCACAAACAACGCTACGCCCACCCCGACTTCCCAGCAACTCCCCCCCACACCCTAAGATTAACAATTTCAGGTGAACTTGTGGCTTTTGGCTAAATGCTTTGTGTTCTACAAGTTACATCTAGAAACAGTTTTACTAGTTGCAATTAGAAAATGTGATCACTTAATGACGCTGGCTAAGAAAACCCTAAAAAGCCATCTCAAATGTGTAACTGAAAAAGGTCAGACAATTGTCTTCTGTTCTACCACATTAACCCATTGATTCAAATCGGAACCCTGGCCAAGAGGTAGACTAGCCAGTGCTGTCCTTGTCCTTTATTGGGTTGATTTGTACTGTAAGAAATTAAAGGCTTATGTTGGCATGAGCGATCGTAGATAAAAATTCCTTCTGACTTTTCACTGAGGTGAAGCAGGCAAGTTATTCTTGTCTTTTCTCCTCCACCACATCCCTTTTTCTTTATTTTTTTTCACTGGTATCAAGTAGAAATCCTTGTAGCTGAGTCAAAAGCCACCTGGTCACTTTGGAGATAGCTGTCTCCCTAATTAGGCACTACCGCAAGTATTTTAATTGGGAGAGAAGGAGATACATGCCCTCAAGGACATGCTTTCATAGTCCCTTAAGCAAAGGATGTAAAAATCTAGAGAACCAACAGTACAATTATTTTGTTAGGCCAGTGGGACTAAGCTCAAAACTATGAATACATGAGTTGCTCTCTGTCCCACTAACCTGTTTTGGTTTTTTATTTTCATTTTTATGTTGGTGTGGATTATGAGTCTGAATACAGTCATGTCTTGAAATAATTTCTTAAACCATGAGCACTTGATTATAAATATGTTCCTGGTCATAGCCTTGGCAAGCTACTCAATGGTGAAAAGAGGCAACATCCTCCAGAGTAACGGCCAGTCTTTGAAATGGCTTTTACTGCTTGACTGTTGTATTTAGCTCACCAAGTAAATTTGGGGTTGAATACTGTTTGCAGCAACAGGTGAGATAGGATAGTCCTCCTTGCTTTGGAGTTTTGAGGTGGGCTATGGGGGTGCTTGCAGGCTCATAGACAGGCCAGGAAGGGGACTGCTGTAGCTCCAAAGGCCAGACAAATATTTGTAAATGGAATTCATACAAATAGAAATTTTCTTATGGAGTATCTACTGATCTTGTGAGATGATGTAATTGTATGAAGTCACATGTTAAAAGCAGGTATTCTTTGTCAGTGCAAGCTTCCATATACCATAGATCTTGCCTTCTAAATACATTTCCTTTTATGTAATCTTATATGCAGATAACACTTACTTAAAAAAAAAAGAAAAAAAAACAAACACCCCACAAACAAAACCCACAAAAAAAACCCGCAAACCCCTGAATGTTTATAACAAACCCAGTAATGTTTTTCTTAAACTAGATGTTGTTATTTATTTATTAATTTGTTAGTATTTATTAATGCAGCACAAAGCTGTCATGAGACTCAGGCATGAACAAGGCTGAGCTGAAAGCTCACACCCGATGCTCTCTCATGCATAGGCTGTATTTTGATGGGACTAGCTGTGGCAGCAGTTTGTGTAAGGCTGAAATTTGCCATTTTATAAGCATGGTGCATTTGATTTTGAAAAGCTGGACTGGTGCTCAGGTACTACCTGACAGCTTTTTTCAGCTGTATGCAGAACTAATTGCTGCAGTGAGGCTGTACAATAACGTGCCCAGTGCTCTGCGTGAGGCTCGCTGCCTTTAGGCAGTTTGAGTGATACTCCTCAGTTCATCAGTTTGTTCCCCTGCCTCAGACTGGTCAGTGTAGCTGAGCAGTCTTCATAGCAATTCCAAATCCTGCCTAGGCTGTTACTGCTTGGGGAGCTAGGAGAGCAGATTGCTTCTTGTTGGCTGTGAAAGGAAACCTCTGTCTAGAGGACAAAAACTAATGGAGCACAGGCCCAGATGTGGCCAGGGTTTGTTGTGCTGGCATTGGGTGTTTAACAGAAATGCAAATCATGTGCCATTTAGTGAAGGCTGCTGTGGGGAGCATGCTCAAGTAAAACTGCCTCAGTGTGTGAGCAGATTTGTACTTGAGCTAAGACAACCAGGAAGTAAGGCATTCTCA
Organism: Chloroceryle amazona; assembly: GCA_027560015.1. Lineage (NCBI taxonomy): Eukaryota > Metazoa > Chordata > Aves > Coraciiformes > Cerylidae > Chloroceryle > Chloroceryle amazona. The sequence goes on along the minus strand of JANHFX010014757.1, from coordinate 37,762 downwards.
TTCTTGGAAGAGCTGCTTTGCTGGCAGCCCCTCAGTGGTGTATTTACCTTTTTATACAGACAGTCCCCCTGGATTTATACACCGACAGCTTCTATGAGAACAGGAGGGATGTCATTGAGGTCAGACTGCAGCAGCTTCGTACAGCCTCCTCAGAGACACTGGCAGAGTTGGTTGCTGACATCTGGACCACTCAGGAGGGAAAAGCAGCAGCACTGGTTAGCTGGGGGCGTTTTAGTTCCCTGCAGCAAGCCCAGGTAAGTAGCTGTTGTCAGCATGGGCGCTCTGATTTGGCTTGCTGTTAAAGCACATGCGGCGGTAGTGTGCTCACAGCTTGGGACGGAGGCGCTGGGCAAAGACTGATGGTGACGGGTGGGAAGGAGCAGTTGAGGGGGGGGACTTCAGCACACTTCTCCATAATCCCAAGTACTGTCACTCTTCTGGTATGGTCACTTCTCCTGCAACAGTAGTTGGGAACACAGCAGGAAAACTACTGTAGATAAACACCTACTTCAGGTTTTTTGTTGCATGTGACTAAACAAAAAAAAAGCTGAGATGGGCCATAGCAAATTCTTGTGAGAGCAGAGAAATGGCTGTACAGGAAATAGTAAAAAAAAAAGCCAACTACAAAAATTTCTCTTGCAGAGCCTTGTTTCCTGCCTCGGAGGACCGTTTCTGAGCGATGTTTTTAGGCGACTTTCCAAAGATCTACGCCATTGCAGAGGGGGGCTTCCTGACCTGGTTGTGTGGCGTACTAACACTAACCAATTTAAGGTACACTGGGACATCATGGAAATACTTGGTGCTTAGTTGATCTTACCCCTTAGTATCAAACCTTCCAGTTGTCAGTCCATACAAGCTGTTTTTTTCTTGTTGTGGTGGAGTTAAACCTGCTGCTTAGCTGCCCAGCGGCTATGGCAGGTAGTGGCTAGTTGTTTAGCTGACGTTTCATCACATTTTGCTCTCTAGTGTTAATGGGCAAAATAAGAATTGGCAAGAGGTGGCAAGGTATTCTTGTAGAATAGGTCTGCAATTAAAATAACTGTAAAGCAACTGTTGTCAATCATTCTATTAGTAACTCTGTCACCACTTACACAAAACCTTGAATATATGAGACTACAACAATTGTGCTATAAAAATGGAGTGAAGACTCATGGTTTGTGCTTTGCATGGTAGTGGAATAGGTACCAGAAGACTATTGGATATCTCAGCTGCTGAAGCAACTTATGTTTACAAAACAGCTGAATAGCAGAAATGAGTACTCTAGAAGAGACGATGGAACAGCTGATGTTGCAGATGATCAGTTTCTGAGTATCTAGTATCTTCATTCACCATCTTCATGTTTTGGTGGATATTTACTGGATAAAATTTCGTGCTCTTAGAGCTGCACTTTGCAATGTGGGTTAATTATTTAGTGCCCACTGGACCCTCCCTTGTGCTAATTTTTTTTTTTTTTGGCAAATTACAGCCATAAAGGAATATTTGTACCAGTCTGTGGGAGCTAATGCTCTTTCAGTTCCTGCAAAGGCACACTACTAATCAGTCATTCACATTTCTTTGTAGCTGGTGGAGGTGAAAGGTCCCAACGATCGCCTGTCCCCCAAGCAGATAATCTGGCTGAGTGAACTGAAGAAGCTGGGTGCTACGGTAGAAGTTTGTCGTGTGCAAGCTGTTGGAAGCAAGAGTAAATGTGTCAGTTGACAGTAAAGGTCTTCAGCACATGGTTGAGTATTTTTAAAGGAACTGGCATGACTCATACTACAGGCTGCTGCTTATTAAAAGTAGTTTCTTCTAACATTATCGGTCCTTGAGAATTATTTTTAGCATAAAACAGTCTAAAAAGAGTCAGAGAAGTCTGTCACTATGACTGACTGTATGTCGCTTTCTGTTCAGAAGAACCGAGCCTTTCCCTTCCCTATACAATTCATGAGTTATTCATAAATTATCTAAGTAATCTAGGGGGTTTGCTTGGTGAGGAGAAACAGCTGCAATCACACTGGTACCAAGACCATCCTCTACAATAAATAAGTGGTGCATCGAGTCCTGTCTTTTCCCTGTCTGAGGACATTACAGTGTGCAAGTTTCCTTGCAAGGTGCAAGTTCAGTGCCATTCTGGGATTGTCAGGTCCAGAGTTGTTCTCCGCTGTCCCCTCTTTGTATTACATATTGCAGTTTTTCACCTCTATATACAAAAAAGTAAGAACTAGTCAGTGATGGCATAAAGGCATAAAACCTTCTCTTTTTTCATGCTGATTTACGTGCTGCTGTGTATGAAAGGATAAGTCATTTAACAGCTCCTCCAGTGGTGAATCACATCTGTTACACCTGTATACAGGGGAAGTAGTTCTGGTAGGAGACAGGAGTTGTCCAGTGCCAAGAACACTGCACTCGCTGGCAGTATGGCATTCATTATAGTCAGTTTTGCCCCACAGAAATTGATGTGTTTTCACATTTACAAATAAGTTAGTCAGTTGCAATGGAAGCAGAAGGATGAGTTGTCTTTCAGGACACCAGACTCCTGGGAGGTTGTCTCAATTTTAACCTCTTTCTCTGGGGTCTTCATTCTCCTCCCCTGTCTGTTTTCCTGATACCAGCTCACCCTACAAAGAGCAGACGCTGTAATAGAATGTAGCGAGAAATTAAGATAATTTGCACATCTCTTTTATTAATCAATCATCTTTCTACAGCTCTCTTGGAAAAAACAAACACTCCCGCTATTCTTTTAATATTAGAGGAGTCAAAAGAAAACCGCCTGAAGTTCACTAGGAAAGGTATGAACTTTTATTTAGTCTAATTTACTTCACATTCACAACTCAGCGTCAGGACTTCATAAGCTTCCTGTCAGTGTTACTCAGTAAATCATTATCAGGCACAAAGGTTTTAGTTTCATTTGAAATAGTGAACTCTAAACCGTCACAGCAACAGCATTAGAAACCTACTGCCTAGAGCAATTTGAGGTACAGATTTCTGTCTCTTACATTAAAGGCTAATTTAAGGTTTCATCCTTTGCTTAAACATATGTTAAATTTTTTCTCTTTTTTTGGTTTTAATGTCTTGCCATCTGAGAGTAAGCCAAAACCTTTGCTTCACTTGCTACATTTTCATTAAAAATACAAGGCAGTTAATATCAAAGTGGTATAGCAGGCAAGTGCAGGCCTGGGTATACATACACATACAAACACACTTCTTAATGCATTGCTGGAATGAAAAATTTCTTGGATTGGTGGCAGTAAACAGTGAGTAACGTTGTACTGCCATGATCACTAAGTCTGCAATAAGCTCTACCCCGCAGTAATGAATGATACTGGAGGTAAGCTTTAACCAGATCAACCAGAAATTCCTATTTCCCCCTGCGTGGTTTACAGTGTAGTACAAAAGTCATGGTACAACAGCCTAAATAGTGCACATTTTCAAGAAACAGACAAAAAAATTATAAGGTTCTTGGTAGTTTTTCTATTCTTGCAACACCAAAAGGGCATTAACAGTATCATTTTAAATGGTGAATAGAAATTAAAATGTGAAAATGTGTACATATATACACGGACACATATATACACCGCTGTATGTCAGTATTCTGTACATAGAAGTTAAAGATACATACTCACACCCCAAAATTGCTTTTGAAAGTTATTAAAGATGCTCAGAAACTATTAAGGCAACTGTGCAGAGTGGAGAATATTTTAAAATTAACATTTAGTACCTGTCTTTCAAAAGTAAATAAAAAATTAAGATGTTTCACTTCAGAGGATGAAAGAACAGAGGCAGGCGCCCACACGTGCACAGACACACAGTAGTTGGTCAAATTCCTTGGAAGGTGAGGCCCCTGCGAACGCCAGGCACCAGAACCTTCCTGATATTCGGCAGCTGGCTGCCCCCCACCCCGCCATGCTCACCTCGACCTCTGCTTACCTCACTCCCCTTTTTGAACTGTGTGAAATATCTTATACATCTGTTTGGCAAATAGATATTTAGGCAGGTTTTCTTTATTATAAAGACATATTATTTTTAACCCCCTCCCCTGCTATATATATAAAATACAAAGACCATCTGCAGCATCTGTACACATCTTAGAACTGAAATGTAAAAATGTCTGAAATCTCCTTATAAAAGACAATCCTGTTTAAATACAGTACCCAGTTTTTCCCCCAAAGGGTACTAGCCTAGACTTTTTTTTTTTTTTTTTTTTTCTTTCCACCAGCTGCCTATGTGGAATACTTTATTTACATATTTTGGTACCTTTAAACCAAAAAAAGTTACACTTTTGAGGAAAAAAAAATAGGACACCGTAGTTTTAATTGTAATTTTTAAAAGAAAACAAACCGGTACCAAGAGACACTAAGCACGCACACAGGTTGAGGTCTTTTCAGTCAAGTATCAGGCCAGGGAAAGGAGTAAGCTAATGGGTGGCGGGATGGGAGATCACAAAAGCAAACTAATGCAAATATTTGAATAATGAATTCAACAAGTTATGTGACTGCTCCAGCAAGCTTGCAAATAAACGCAACTCGTTTGTGGACCATTTAACATGCTCAGACCATCTTGCAGCATAATGAGGCAATTGAGGTGAATACACGTTTTTTTCCTCACAAAACAGCTGACCAGAAGCAAGTGGGCACGGTGTCTTCACAAGGTGTGCGTGCCCACACACAGACACGAGTGCACACACACACACTCAGCTTCTTTGCATAAAAGCAGGTTTTCAGGGTTTGGTTAGTTAAAAAAGGAGGTCTACCTCCCCTCACCCCACCTTAGCTCACCTTTACAATGGAACTGCTCCCACTATCCTCACCACACCAAACACTGTTGCTTGTCCATATGGACACGCAGGTATGTCAAAAGAAGGCACCACAAACCACTCTTCTTCCAGCACCTGCTTACAGGTGACAACAGCACTACCACCCCACATGGATTTGGCCACGTGGAGCACGTCCTCCTCTCTGGAAGCCAGCAGGGCTTAGGTATGAAATTCTGCTGAGCTACTTCACCTTGCAGCAGGATGAGGAGGAGGTCAGCAGGGATACAATGCTGAGTATTCAAGGTGCTTATATATAAAAAAGTAAGGCTCTCATGAGACTTAGAAACAAGCTTAACATCAGAGAGGAAAAACCTGCTGTCTCTTGAGCTGGTCACCTACTATTTCCAGAAATGGAGAGGATGAAACCAGAATTTACCATAACCATGGTAAAAAGGGGGGCTGTGAGCTGCATTAGAGCAATCCTGCTACTATTTCCTCCCAAATAAAGGCACTTCTAAAGCTACAACGATACCATATCTACAGTAAGTGTTTTAAGGTTAACAGTGCATTGTCCTGAATTCATTTCTATAGTATAAAGTCAAGCTCATGACAAAGAGCACAAATCTGACGACGAATATGTTTTGGGGATGGAAAGAAAAGGGAAGAAACTCTGCCCCCCACCAGATCGACACTGCATTAACACGTCTGCAGGGTGATTAAGTCACAGAACAGTATGTATGTATGTATGCGTGCATGCATAGAGTTGTTCTTCCTCAAGAGGCAATCTGATAAAATAGTTTGTTCCCAGATTTCAGTTATTGGTTTATGTCCACTGCACGTCACTACCTGGATTTACCAAGCTGTTTTGACGCAAGAGTCACTTCAGTCACTATCTGGGAAGAAAGATATTTTAAGCAGAACCCTCCTTAATGACCACACCAAGCCTTTCAATCAGCTAATGAAACGCTGCAGCGCATTTAAGAAGCCAAACCACAAAATCAGAAGGAATTAGGGGCCAGGAGGCCTAGCGGATGAAAACTACTGAAGACAAAATTGTGCGATTTGAAGCATGACTCGCTTTGCTTTTAAATATTTGTGCAAAATTTACGTAATGTTTGTATATAAAAATTACTACAGCTTTCAATGCTGCATTTAGCAGTGTTATATTAGAAAAGACAAAGTGATATGCTGTATTCTCCCCAAACCTTTAAACCATCACAGCATCTTAGTCTTCATTTGCAAGTGTCTCAGTGGATAGCCAGATTTTGGCACCACTTAAGAATTTGCTTAAAGGTGTTCCCAGAATGCTCCGTCTGCACAGGTTCCCCACAGGAGAAAATGGGAATGAGGAGGAGAGAAAGTCTGGGGGCCCAGCGGTGTCATTTAAGCTATGTGCTCTGAAGTACATCCTGCTTTGATCCAGTTCCGAACAGTTGCCTTGCAAGGAGTTGCTTTTGTACTGCCGAAGATTCCGGTTTAACATGTCTACTTCATCTGCCAGCAAAGAAACTTTATGGAAAGCAGTGATGAAGCCACCATGATTAATCTGGGCCTCAGGAACCCAGCGGAAGTAGCAGAGTTTCCACAGTTTTATTTGTGTTCCAGAGATACGGGGCAGAATTACACCGTGCAAATCAACAGGCTTTGCAAACCAGTCTCTGAAGTACTGTTCCATACTGTTACTCTGACTCTCCGCTTGCTGCAAAAAGTCCGGTTTCAGTTTTAGTATCAGAGAGTTTCTTCTTGGAAGGAACTCTTGCTCACTGATGATTCCATTTTTTAATGCTGGAGGGACACCTCTCAAAGTGGAGCTGTAGTTTTTCTGCAGAAGATAAATACTGGTCATTTTCTAGTTTTCTGCCCGTTTGAATAGCAGATTTCTCTGAGCTGCTCGGATGCATCATCCACAGAAGCGATGTGACACAGTCCTGCGCTTGTGAGTCACTACTACAGGGATCACAGAGCAAACAGTGTGGTCACCTGTGGCCTTTAAAAAGAAATACATCTGCTTTCTAGACTTTCTAAAACAATGACTGACTGAATTAATTGGTATTCACTGAAAGAGTAACAGCCCTGGGAGAAAAAGGTGGCACGTGACCACTTTTCCATAGATGAAATAATGCAGATGTTGGCAGCAAGCTGAGCCGTATCAGAAAATGTCTGGGAACACAGGGGTTGAAATAATTTCTTTAGGCTAGGAAGCCAAGAGAATTAACGTTCCTATTGCTAAGCTGAAGGTATAGACCACTAGCTAGGTAACTGCCAGTTTGTAAGCATTAACACCTAATGGTTAAGCACAGAAACAGTCCACTCACAGAGAGACATCGCTATAGTTACCTTTGAGCGTTTAAAAGTTTTCACTGCTCCATTCTGTACACATGGTGCACTCTTTCCAACATAGAAAGGGTTGTGAAAGAGCAGGCGATCTCTGCTTGTAAACTGAAGAGACCAGTCCCAAACACAAGGAAATCTGAGGCCTTTCTCATCACCCAGCTGAATGTTTTTGCTTATGGCAAATTCCTGCAAGAAGTTATCATTCAGGCTTATTAAAAATCAAAGAAAATAGGCTTCTTCACAAATCTTTATAATAAACTACTGCATAACTATTGGGCAAAGAAAAGCAGGGATATATATAATTTAGAGGTGGCTGCAGATCAAAGCAACAGAGCAGCAAGACAGCCTGCTGCTGGAGAGACAGCTGTACCCTCTTTCATTTGAGCAGTGCAGGATGAGGCAGGACTAATGCTTCCTTAGCAAAAATTACTTTTCCATTATACTGTTTGTTTACTCTTAACCCCCCCAACTGTTATTTTGAGAATACACTAATAGTCCCTCAATGCTCTACTTGTTTGTAGAGGTAGTTACCTACAACTTTAAAGGCAAAATATTTAACAAAATCATTACATTTTATCAGCCATCAAATGTTTTCTACACACAGTTCTGGTAAGCTCCAGTCTTCAAAACCAGACAGTAAGTGTTCAGTTTTCACTGTACATTACTACTGGAACTTTACAGTCTTCCAACTTTTTCAACTATTTAAACAATTATGTCAAGAGATTTCAAAGTTTGCCTGAAATATGAAATTCCATTCTGCTTCATCAGTTTCCTGATTGTAAATATCTCTTTCCAAGAGGTATGAATAGTACTGTACAATAACAATGTTTTTCTTAAAAAAAAGAAACAAAACAAAACAAATCAATAAATTTTCTTCTTGAATACTTAAGTTACTGTCTACACAAACATCACCCGAAAGGCCATTCTGATCACACTCATCTGGGGAGCTGAATGTTTTGCACTGAACAGAGAGCAACACTTGTTAATTTTTTGTTGTCACTGCGTTAAGATGTTGCTATTTCCAGAAGGGCACGCTGAAGTAGCTGTAACACTTCATACTCACAGTGCTTTCCTTTACTCGCTGATGAGGGCAATTGAAAAGGAAAGTGCCAAACAGGGAGATACGTGCACTGTCGTACAATATGGTCAAGTACATTTCAGAAAACTCGAAGGCTGCTGGGTATTGTTCTAGCAGCTGCCAAACACAGTCAAGAAACATCAGGAACAATGGAGACTGGGAAAAGAAACATGAGAATTCTTAGATTTAACAAAAGATTTTCCCACATCATACCAATTTCTTTGCAGTTCTATACCTCTGGTACTTTCCTCAACAGGGTAAACTATTTGGAGTATTGCATTTTTTTTAGTGATAGTATGCAACTGTAATAATAGTATCTTGTATGTCCCTTCATAGAATCTCTAAGTCAGTGCATACGCCCATACGAATGAGCCTTACTTTTACTATCTGGCCTTACTTTTACAGTGTAGAGAATTACTTCATGTTTGATACGACTGGAGAGCTTATGATTCAGCCATGTTTAGTTCTCACTACACCTTCTAGCTCTTTCCACAGTGGCCCATGAATGGCAACAGTATAAACTATCATTTAGATAATGCTTTAGAAATATTTTCACTTTCCCAGTTTCAATCTTCTGTATATCCTTTCCTAGGGTCAAAAGATCGGCTCTCTCATTTTTTTTCCCTGTGGTATTTTTGTTTCTTTAGCCCTTCCTGCATTTTCCCTGCTTAGTGCTCAGTGTCCTCGGTTTATCTGTTGGCTCCACTCCCTGGGGATATTATTTTTCTATTACTCTTAGACACTGTCCCCTGAATAGGCTTCTAACCTAGAGTCCTTCCTTTTCCAACTGCAACTACCAGTCTCTCCTTTGCAATGAAGGGGCTAAGTAAGATTAGCTGGAAATACTGAAAATCATGCACTGTGCTACCCTCTGTTTGGCAGCTGTGTATCAGTTCATAAAGCTGCAGTGCTTCTCTATCAGCTCGTGACTTTGGAAAGTACTGCATATTGATATGAGTCTGCATTCAACACAACAGGGATGAAAACAGATACCTGTGGTAAAACAAATAAAACCAACAGCCCCCTCCAAATGCTCTCCCAGTCCCCTCCGATTTCAATTTAAAATGCAGCCTGTGCATTTGTAATAGCAGGACCTTTTCAAGTGCTACACTGAAGCAACAAAAAACCCAACAGCATCCTACTGCACCCCCGTGTGCCACGAGGGTAAAGAAAATATATCGCTATCCTGGACAAAGGCTCATTTTCTCTGACATTACTTTCATGAGATTTGAAAGGATTAAAAAACATTTTTACTTTTATATTTCTGTGTTAATAAATGTTCAGGCTGATATTAACCAGATACTGTTATCACAGACAAATGCAATTCAGTTTTACCTCTTTGTCAGATCTCTTTAAGTGGTTACACCTATCTAAAAACTGATATCCTGCCATGACCCATTCCTTCTGTATTAAGCTTTGAAATCCAACAATTGTTCGGAAATAGGGATCCAGCATGACTTGAATGAGAGAAGCAGCAAGACAGCTCAGGTCCCGTCCCTCTTCCTCTGTGAATAACATACAGAATACATGAAATACATAGGGTATAGATGCACATACATAGAATTATATCTCAAAGAGCAAAAAAGTGGCAACTAGGTCTAGCGGTTTTCTTTGAATTTCTTTTAAAGAATGCCTTTTGCTGCTGAAATTTTTCTTATAGGGTTTTTTTTTAAACTGAGACTCATACTCTAGAAAAAGATTGCTGCAGTATCCCATGCAACAATGTATTCACCAAGAACAAAATACCCACCCAAATGCCTGGCATTGAAACCAATATGTGCTGAGAAGAAGGATGTTCTTGTTGGAAATTTGGAACATATTTTCCACCCTGAAGCAGTTTTTGGAAGGCTGTTATATGGGAAGAAGGGGGTATACCAGCTGAACAGGTGTTGTAAAAATTACAGAAATAACAAAATTTCTGATCTCGATACGAGCAAGTTTTTCAGTGTCTGTTTGGGTTGTTTTTTCTGGAATACCTGTTTGCGCTTACACAACAGTAGGCACTGTTAGTGAAATACTTTTCTATATAGGATCTCTGAATAAAACTGGTATTGCTTATGCAAAAAGTATTAGCCCAATTAACACAGCTAAAAAGTTCACCCTAAAGTTTTTATTCTATTTGTATGATCGTCAGAATAAATACCACAAAGACTCAAAAGGAAATATTCTTTTGATGCTTATGCACTATACTGTAGTTCCCATACATAAAAATATTAGATCCTCAAGTGCCTAAAATATTTGGAAGTGATGGGGTTTACATAAGAAGATTACACTCGCTATTATCTAAATGTGTTTCTCTACATCATCGTTCTATTGCCTCAGAATTGCATCATGATACATGGGTGCATTACCTTGCAGAACTACAGAAACGTGCTTACACTCCATCATATACACAAGCTCAGCAGAATGCTTAAGAAATGATCTAGACAGGAAAAGAAAGTGATGCAACAGTTAATATAACAGGTTCACACTCTAGAAGAAAAAAATATTTTGGATATCTTTATTTACCTAACTCATATATTAAAACAGAGAATCCTTCAAGAGATTCATTGCTTATTTACACTGCTGCAAGTTTTTCACATCTCATTAACCATCACTTTATTAATTGTACAAACCTAATATACTCTAACCAGTGGGTATTTTCCAGTGAGGACAGCCACTTCTCTTCAGTTTCTTCAAAAGGCTCTGAAACAAGGAAAGTAATTACATTGCATAGCAACTTCAAATAACTACTCCTGTTAGCCAGACATATAAGAACTTTTGTGTTTCAAGAAAATAACCACCATGAAAGAAGAACAATCCAGCGTACCATTAACACACAGCTGTTTGAGCTTGGTATGTGCAGCCTGGATTTCCTGGATGTTGGGGAGACACTTGTCCAGATCAGATTTATAAATGTCACTTCTCAGGGGATGGCTTCGAGTTATTGCATTGCAAATCCTAATTAAGAAAAAGAATTATCCATTTTATTATTGGAGAGGTGAGAAACAGTTGTTCAGGAGACATGCTACAGTCTTTAACTGCAAACAGCTAAAACCATATAAAACGTGCACCTGATTTTAAAAAAGTTTTTTCTAGTTTATATTCAGGAGGTGTATTGCTCTTGCCACAAAGCTATTACTGACTCAAACATTTTTGGTATTTCCTACTTATGAAACAAAAAAATGGAGACACTGGATCATTAAAAAAATATGCAATTTTTCGTTTTCCACAACTTCTATGGACACTCAGACAAACAGTTTAGCATATAAAAGTTTTTAAAGCCAGGAATTCTGTCAGGTTTTCAAATAAAACTCAGAGCTCTAGCCTAACATAAAATGCAAGTGTTTATACTACTACAGAAAGTCACCCCACAAATTAAACCAAAGAACAAAAAATACCAAACTAGTAAATTACTTATGCAAAGCTCTAAATGCCTTCCTCTTTCATCAAGGACAGGGATAGACAAGTATCTCAGAGAAATACCATGTGCATTGTGGCACTAAGTCTATAGAACTATATTTCCAATGTCAAAAAAAATATTTTTTTACTGAAGCAGATAAGAAAATATTTGAAGTTGTATTACAGTCATATCAAGAGAAAAGAGTAAGTCTGATCCTTTAACCAATACATGCAGTCATCTGAATGACTGGCCACCTAAAAAACAAACAGCCCTTAAAATTAAAAAAAATTGTTCAGTACTCAAAACTGAAGTGAACTTTGAAGACAAATTGTGCCAGAACTATATTCGGAGAACGGTTCTCAAAAGCTACCAAACTACAACATTATGAAGCAAGTATCCTCTCAATTACCAGCTGTTGCTGTACTTTACCCAGTCACCATTTGCGCTATCCTACGTGTCTGATGAATGAGTAACTAATCATCTACCTTTGATCAATTCTTCTTTGTTGCAACACATCTTTTATGTTTGCCATTCTTACAAGAGCACTCCCATTAGGGTGATTCCAGGACCATAGCTAACATGGGGAAAAAAAACACAAATGAAACAACAAAATAATGCAGGTTAGTGTTACTCCATAATGCTACACATGTAACTACATTAATTGTCATACATATCTTTAAGATTAATATTGTACAATGGTAAAGAACAGTAACAGTATAAAGACTACACTTACCGGCATTCGTCTTCCAATAAAAGAGTAGGAGTATAGCTTAAGGTCTTGATCTGCTAAGGAAGATGGAACCACAAAATACTCTGGAAGGCTTGGGGGGGGGGGGGGAAAAAGGACACAAAAGGTTACTTTTCCCTACATATTCTACCAGCTTTTCTCTTGCTGCAGTGCTATCTTACCAGCTCTGTTAAACCATAACACAGCAGCCCCTAAAACAGCAAGGCTATCTGGTTGTCCTGCATGACCTTGCACATCATAGATCTTGCAGCTCAGATCTATTTGTTTAGAAAAATGAAATGTTTCAGAGGGAAGTACAGAAACACGAAAGCCACAGATGCCAAAATATGGCTTTTCCTTTAATGACAACACTTGCACGATCTTTTAGCTGAGGGCTGCTCTGGAGGAGTGCCACTTTTAAGAGGTGAAGTGCAGTTAGGTAGGATGAAGGCTTTGGTAGAGGAGGCAAAGAAAAGACACTGTAATCACCTTGCTTTCTTCTACTCATGTAATAAAAGAAACTTACCAGGTAGATATCATATAACCTTCATTGACAGAACAAACTCTCCATTCTGATGCACCTGTCCTTTTGATTTCTCTGTCCCAATCAGAGTAAGTTTCAAACAAAGGTGTCTGCTGACCACTGGCACTGACGATGCTGCCACCACCACCACCTCCTGGGTCTATTCCATTCACCTTCTTTGCTAGGAAAACAAAATTCATCAATGCACATTTTTTTAAAAAGAGAAAAAAAAAAAAATCAAAGTTTTCACTTTCCTAATTGCAGGAATGATGCACTAGCATCAGAACTAACGTTACCTATTTTTGTAATACAACACACCAGTAATTTAAGGACAGCCCGGTGATACATGAAGATGTAAATGTATTTTTTCCTGCAATTTCAACAGAGAAGTAACATAAATTTAGTATGTTGCGCTACTTGATGGAAAGCAAGCCATACTAACACTCAGGAGTGAATGTTATCTTCACTCACAGGATTTCTCTCTTCAACATACCAAAGTCATCAACATTTTGAAAACATGAACCCTTTATAGGCTACCCTTTAATGAGGTAAGCAAAATAAAGGAGAAAGCAAAATAAAAACTATATGTTAATTCAACAGCATTTAATGATTGCTGTATTAACAGCAAATAAATAAACTCAAGGCCATGTTAAAAATACTTATAACCACACAAAAAGATGGCCTACCATTTTGTGTCTAGGGACCAAGAAGATTACATAGTTTGTTACTAATATAGAAGGATCTCCTTCGCTGGTCATTTTTTAGATGCCAAGGAGGCAGTCAGCTGTGTCAAAAAAAGACTGTGTTTTGCTTCTTGACTCTTGGAAGTAAATTTTTAGGAGAAAGTGAAATAAACTGAGACTCAAGCCTATTACCTCCCCCATGAAAGCTCCTGGCTTTAGTATCAGTCTGTAAAGATGTAAATGCCTGCCCAAACAAAGCAGAATACCGCATTGTGGCTCTACTGTCAACTCAGTGACTGTGCAATTTCTACTTTCTGTATTTATCAATTTCATTCTTGCTGTAGTATTTGGACTATTTACATTTCTTAGAGGAAAAGTAGACTAAAAATCAGAATGAAGTAATTGTTCAAAGACAGTACACAGAGAAATATGCTAATTACCAAAAAATGTTATACTTGTACTGTTCAAATAAATATACACTGGGAAAAAAATATGTACATATAAACCAGTGCAATGCAAGCTCTTGATGTTCCTCAAGAAGCACAAAGGCAGTATTTCAACTTTTATTTTACTGGGACTAGAAGGGACAAAGTCTCATTAAACACAGTGCTGGAACTGTAAGAGCAGAGCCAGAGATCTATGCTACAAACACCAAAGTTCACAACAAAAGAAAAACACACACACACACAAAAAAATCCCAAAACACAAACACCCCAAAAACCAACCCAAACATTTCAAACTCTCTTCTCCAGCAAGTGCAGCATAGCAGAACAACTATCTTTTGCCATTCTGGCCTGCTGCTCCAGAGGAAACACTTTTTTTACCCACCTTATGTAATTCTTCCACTAGGTATTTTTCCATACAGCAAATGGGATTTTAAGGATAAAGGCAACTTTGTGGCAGACTAACATTTTGTTCACACTCCACTTTAATATTTTATTTTATCTGCAAATTGGCTTTCTCCCTAGTACTTTAGAACTTAAAAATACATGGACCTTAGTAACGGCCCAAGTTTTATCAGGTACGAAAGTATATGTGCAATTCTGTGTGCAATACAATCACATGCACAGGGTGGTCATATAGGCACCTGCAAGAGAAACATGCATTTCTGTGCAAATTTGAAGGCCTGAGCTCCTAACTCCCCAACATTCAAGTTTTGTAACAGGCAGATCAGTGGCTTCTAACGCCAGCTGCTGAGTAAATACTTCAGTACCACAGAGCTACCTCAGTGGCACTTGCTCTGTTTGGAATCTTGTTATGGTAGAACTGAGGGGTTTCAGCTGTGTATTGGCTGGGGAACACTAAGCAGTGATCGCACAGCATTACACTAGAAATCAAGTTCCAAAGGCATCTTTTTCAGGCTTACCTAACTGACAAGGTTCAGTTGGAGATTGGCCTTGAGCAGAGAGGGTGTGCTCCAACTCAGCGGGGGTGGTGGAGGTTTTGAGTGGTAAGAACTGCCTAGTAAGCCTCTAGGAAAGAAGGTATGGAGTCCCAAGTTGCACAAATCCTCCTGCAATACCACCAGAAGAGAAACTTATTCCCAAAAGAAGGGCAGGTGAACAAGCCTGCCTGATGGGCGATTAGCTAGGTACCTAGAGTACCAGTATAGACATACAATAGGAGGATCAAAGGGTGGATTGAGAAATACGAGTATTCATGCTGACATAAGTGCTAATATAGGTAGATTTGTTTTGTTTCAGACAGGAAAGACATTTCTTCCAATTTTGGTCATTAATGTCTATCACAATGAGTAACTTAAAACCGAAAGTAAGAGGTTGGGAGCAGGACAAGCCAATTTTATTACCCCTGGAGAAAGCCTCAAATGCTTTTTGCCACTGCTTCTAGACAGAAGTCTTACTAAAATTACACATTATGAAATAGGATAAATAAACCAAACAAATCAATATACTTTCATATTTACCTGGATTGCGATACATTTCCCCAACATACTCAAATGCAAAGAGCAGCTGAAGATCCGTTGGCTGAGAATAATGAGCTATCGCAAGGCACACCTAGGAAAAAAAAATATTTATTACTATTATTTACAGACATAAATTTATTGTCCTTAGTTGACAGCATGATACATGCAGAACAAAAGTTAAACATCAGTCTTCTGATGCTTCACTTCCATATATTATTTGAGAAGAGTGAATTACATAGTTAAAGGTACTCATGTTTGCAAAGAGACTGTTACTGTAATCACAGCAGGCAAGTTGATGAGCCTCCCTCAGTAGTGATTAGCTGATAAGGGTGAACTAAGCTTTTGCAAAGAAGGTCAGACTGCAACAGGCATCACTAAACATGATTCTCTGTATCAACAGAGACAAGCATGGACTCAGAGGTACTGTGCTGTGCCTGCCCACCTGCACATAGAAGAAAGGAGAGTAAAAGAAAAAAAAGCACAACACACACGCAGTGAGCCCAGTACAGCAAAATCTCATTTGTAATTGGTCTTTTGATAAATAATTTTCTTTTTAAATAAAAAGTACTTCTCACTGTAACATAAGAAGGCAAGAATGGCCATATCGAGTCAGTCCAACCTAGCGCTCTGTTCCTGACAGTGGCCAGCAATCAATGCTGAGGGAAGAGGGTAAAAACAGAGAAAGCATATAATTAAATTCTGCCAGGATATTTTTCCACAGTTCACAGTTCAGGCACTTCCTGAGCTAAAATCCAGTGTCAGTATTCAATAGCATTTGACAGATACTTCTTCTACAGTGCCGTCAATTAGAGTAAGAGGGTTCTGAAGTCTGATTTCCCTTTACAGAAGCCCAATTGATTCGACCCAAAAGTATCATATTTAACCAAAAGCCTGTATCTAGTTATTTTAACTTTTTCACTAATTCACTGCATAAAGGCATCAGGCTTACCAGTCTGTGCTACCCAAAACTCAACCTTCAAAAATTTCTGCTCTTGGAAGGGAAAAAAAAAGACTGCTCTTTGAAGACTTCTAAGACCTATGTCAATCCTGCATCTCATTACATTGTATTCTAAAATTATGAAGGGCATTGATGAAGAGATATGAAAACCAAATTGAGTTTTCCCACAAAGTTATTTGCAAATAAGTAATTCACTGTGGGAGATGTCTTCCATGCTTCATGTTAGTCATTTGTAGTTTGTCAGCTGAACAGCAGGCCAAAGATTCTCCATCAATCTTCAATTTCAACAAGAAAATGAGTTTTTAGGTCCTTTTGCCAAGTGGGGTGATCTATGGTCAAACATGCCAGTAAACATCCCCTTCCCATTCTCCCACTGATCTTGAGAACTGAAACATCAGCCAAAACTTCTGAAAGTTGCAAGATGTCAGCTTCATTAAACTTTGGACCAGCCTTTATAGGTTCTGTCCCAGATGACCAGATTTCATTCCAGAAAGAAACCCACCCATAACATCTAGATGCCCGCAGGCTTATAGCAACAGCTCCAACACTGCCTGACAATCGGATGCATTAACCAGGTTTAACCAGGCTGAGTCACAAGCCCTACCCTGGGAAAAGAAATTGGGCAGAGACTTTAAAATAAGAGAGCAATGCATCCACAGAACAGCGGCAATTAACCTGAAGCATAAGGAAGAGTCTTGCCTAAGTCTCCACGTTCTTTGTGACAGTCTCAGGACCATAAGCAAACGTTTTAATATGTATATACATTTTTCATTTTGGTAGAACCCTAAGATTATTAAAATTAACAGTGTAGCACAAATACAACTACTGACTTCAAAAAGACTGGCATAGCTTGACTGTATGTCTCTGTAAATGTCTATCTATGAATATCTATTCACTAAAATTAAAGAAGATTTGAAAGACCCCTAATATCTAGAAGAATCAAATTCAGGAAGAAGAAAAAAATAATGTTCAAGAAGAGATTGGCAATGTTGTTCTCCAAATTTCAAAATCTGATTTGGAGTCTTTAGCTTTGCCTTCTTCCCTCAGTGTTTGCTTCTCCATTTTACAAAAATGTACTTGCCTTATGTCTAAAGAAGATATTTAACAAAATGGAAGTTATAAAACACAAAGCTGTCTGTTCTACATCTTCAGATCCAGAAATTCTATGTGACAAAGTTTTCAATTAGGAGCGAAGACACAGTATAAGTTTACATTATTACCACTTAAAAAATTTCTTTTTAATTTTCTTTCTTCTTGTCAGCTTTCCATGACTTTTTATATTTGGCAACATGATGACAAAATTTATTCACTGCTTAGCTATTTTAGATGTTATTTTTGAAAAACATTCAGTGCATCCAGGAAATTGTTTTCTGTTATACTTGGCCTTACCTAGCAGGCTACTTTTGCCTATCATTTCAACTGAAAAAATGGAAATCTGTGTACATACACACTTTTTGTCTTGTATTTTTCTATGTAAATAACATTCTGTAGTGAAAAATAACAGAATAACTCCTCATCAACATTTATGGGAGTGAAATATGAAAGTCTTTCACTATGCTGATCAGCTCTCAAGGCTTGAGGATGACCTGCAAGACATAACAAACTTCCATTGTGCTGCCAAATAACACAACAGAAATACAGTAAAACCTAGTTTTCTAAGCAGCTGCTGAAATCTGTGTCATTTACTTGCCACATTTGAGAAAGCCAGTATGAGTGTGCTGTGTTAGACGGGTAAAACTGGAGGTGGGGTGGAAGGGAGTGGGGGACCCAACAAGGGACATGGCAGCCATTCACATCTGGTTCCCCAAAAATATGAGAGCATAGCTGTGTTTCTGCACACAGCAGCTGAAAAATGCTCCCAGGTGTTCCATTGTATTGACATCTTTCCAGTATCAGGTGTTGCATGGGTGAAACAGTCCACCTGTAGATTACAATACAGGATCAGGACCTTTACTTCTGTAATTAAAAAAATAATGTATTTATCATGCTACTGACAAATTCCACTCATATACACTGAACAAGTATTAAAGACATACTCGTTTTCAGCTTATTTCTCAGTAAATCCATATACTAGTTTTATTGTCTGTACATTTCAAAAGACAGGCACATTCCAAAGATCTCAGTGGATTATCACCGTAAGTAGAAAGCTTTTAAACTGGAAGACAAACATGTTTTACAGGAAATGTTCTCATATCAAACTGAAAAATGTTCAGTATGCTTGCCAATTTACAACTGTGTAAAGCTGAAGACATTTAGGCTCAGTCAAATAACAAGAGAATAGGCTGCTTTTTGTAAAGTCCATTTATTAAAAGCAGTAAACACAATGGCTGTAATTATTTCATGGTACAAAGGCCATTTCCCTCTGTCAGTGTCCCCTGATCAAACCCTAGCTGAGAAAAATAAATAATATTTTCAGGATAAAGTCTCCTGCTCAACAGGAATTTTACCAAGGATGAGAGTTTCAATGCTCTTGGAAAGAAGTCTGGAACAGTCGTATTTAAGATGTGCTAAGTTAGCATAGTCAGCATACCTGTCTTAAGAACTCACTGGAAGGATACCGTTTTCCCTTGCTACTGCAATTCCTGTTCTGAGTAGACACCTGTAGTAGAAAGTCATGCAACCAGGATGACATCAAGTCCCACGGACAGAATTTGTTCATCTTCCTAGGCAGGAAGTCGTCTTGAGAAAACAAGACTTTCAGCACTAACCATTGTGTGCAGATTCTCCCAGCTGATAGGCTAGGTACTGCCTAATTGAGAATTGCTTTTTTTGACTCCAGTTCCAATCCCAGCTATGCATTTGGTTTGAGTACAAGGAATCTACATAAGAGGCAACATAGAAGGTTTTCAGAGGCTGAAGTAACTTCTTACATATCAGATTCCTTGTTTGTACAAGGACATGTCTGAATGCAAAGTATAGTTTTCCTAAGCCTTAAGAGATATATTAAAATACACTGCTATTTAAAAAAAATACCTTTAGATAAGTTTACTTCTGAAAGAGTTTTCTTCACCCCTTCCATTCCCACTCCAAAGACCATAAACAGAATATTATCTTCTCTTGCATTCCCAGTGTCTTGAGATATTACCAATTTTGTGATCTGTATAAATAATTAGAACAAGGTAATATAGAAGGTTGGGTGGAGGGAGACATTAGAAAGGGTCACGATCATTTCTCCAAAACCCTCAGTGTTTCATATTATTTTCACAACAATTAGGAAAAAAAGCATTCCACTCCATCCCAAGTGTTATGACGTGTGAGAAGGTTAGTTTTGATTGCACAGGAAACAAGATTTGAGATATTTTCCCTCTGTTTTGATTAAGCATGTGTTTCTGAAACTGCTCTCACACTCATTTAAAAAACGGTTTTCTGAATGAAAAGAACTGAGGGAGCTCCAGAAGAGAAAGTGACTAAAAAAAATGGAGATATATTTAGGAAGCAGGAGATTATAGGGCGTGTGTCATTCTGGTGCACTGCCAAGATTCATATGCTCAGTGAAGCAGCATGCCATCCATCATCTAACAGTCATAAAATCTAAAGCCTCAGTTTTTCATACAATTTCATTCCTTAGTCTCGTGTCAAGTACTGTAGTGGCTAGAAATTAGCAGAGTTTTCAGTTTTACTGTTTGTTGTGATTTTTGGATCCTTTTCCTTTAAGGATTGTGAAATGATGCTTCTTTCAAACAGCCTAACTTAAGACTTCCCCAACTTGCTTACCCTTGCTTCCCCATCCTCCACTTCCTCCCACACCCATCTGGCTTTCCTTCCTTTGGAGATGCTATAGTTTTATTTTAGAGACAAAACAGAATTAAACTGCTAAATAGTGATGAGTGCAAGCTTCCATTCCCTCTATTATTCCTTAACTCGTCTCCTAAATATCCATTAATAAGAAAATGTTTACTTGACTGATGAGCTTCAAGACAATATTTTACTAACATGTATTCACTGCAACTAATGTTGAGTGTATTTTTTTACGCTTCTTCATAATCATTTACCCCCAAATAAACTAATTCACCTAAAAATTCAGTATGTTCCTCCAGTTTCATTCTTCTTAAAAAGGTAGAGAAAAACACATCTGAAAGTTTTACCAGTATTACCCACGCAACACGTTTCTATGTACTCGAGTCAGAAAGACTGTCCATATCTGAAGCCTGAATGCTTTCAAACTTGGATCCTTCTTTTCACACTTGCTACCAAAAAAGACACCCAGAATACTCTCTATTCTGGTAAGGCAGCTTAAGTCAGAAGGGCTATTCTCCCTTATGCCCTGTTCAGCAAATAGAGATGCTAATTTACGAACAGATTACATTCTCTTTGCCAACAGCAATTTATAACTGAACATTGTTGAGTATTCACATTACATTCAAGGAACTATGCATGAAATGAATTACTTAACCATACAAAGTTAGTATCTCCTCTCCTTGCAGCTACTCCTTATATTTAAAGCTCAATTTAAAATAGTAATCATTATGAGTCTTGTTTTTAGTTAATTATTGCTTTAAACAGATATTTGCTTGCATCTTTAGACATTTCTATTCCCAGTTTGAAATGTGTATTTTAGAAGGAAGGCAATTCATTTTGTCCTACCAGTGCTTTATTTGTAGGGTGATACTCCTCCCTATTACCAGGATGACATTTAGTTAGAAATCCCCCTGCTATGATTTGTATCTCTATTTATGTAAAGTTTGCTAAAAGAAGCTATTTATGATTTATAAAGCAGTAACATGCAGGTCTCTTGCTTCATGGAACAGAGATTGTAATGCTAACTGTAACATCACCCTCCCTACATCTTCTGAAGAAACTGGGCTCATTTAGCAATAATGAGACTTGCAGTAAACCACTACCAGGAACACAGTTACAGACTCAATCTTACAGATGACATACTGGCCGTAGCTAGAAAATCATTCAAGCTGGACATCAGGAGAAACATACAGCACTGGAACAGGTTGCCCACAGAGGGAGAAGGCTTTTCATCCTTGGTGGTTTTCAAGATACAACAGGACAAATCCACAGTTAACTTGATCTAATCCTGGCAATTCTGAAGGGAAGGTGGACTAGGTGATCTCCCAGGCCCATCCCCTCCCATCCAGCACTTTTGACTCCGTGGTCAGTTAGTTCTCTACTACAACATTCTCTTGGTCAGAAGACAACTCCAGCACACTCAGCCAAAGAGCATTAATTCCCCTCACATCAGAACTCAGTTATACTTTCCAGTCTTGGCTCCCCCTAAAGTTAATACACACAGTAATTTCCAAGTAGACAGCTACCAAAGTTTTCATGCACAAATAGCTTGATGTAAATATATATTAAAGAGGCCTGACTACCTTCCTTTGTTTTTAAACATCAGGATAACCTTGCTACTATGTGCTACTTGAAGGGCAGGAATGGAAACCAGATGAAATCTTTCAAGAGTGTGGCGCTAGCATGCCTTTTAAATGCCAGAAACCCAAAATAACTCCATTCAACATGCCACGTAAGACCTTTCTGCGTTCACCAACATCACAAACTAATTTAAGCAAAAGCCTGTTAGAACAAACCCAACCTAAGGATAGAATGGTTTTAGACATTTGTATTCTAATACTAACAGAATAATGCTATTATGGAAACAGAAAGCTAGGTTGAGACCCTTATCTCCCTTCAGTAAAAACGTGCTTCTGTGATATACCCACACAAAGCTGCAGTAACCTCCTTGATGCACCAAAACTGCAATAGTAGCCACGCAGCTGGTGCTATGATTTGTCCAAGTTTTCTTCCAGTCGTCTAGTGAGCACATTGTGATAGCTGAAAATGGCAACTGTTACACTTTTGGTTGCCACCAGTACTATCTTTATAATCATGCAAACTTAGACCCTTCTGGATCTCTAGAACTAGCTGCTCTTCCTATCAAAAGAAAACATGTTAGCCCATGTAGTTACAAGTGTACAAAGCAATCAGCCTCATAAAAATGTTTCACTTCTTGCTCGTGCATGAGTAAATGCAGCACAAAGGGTGTTAATGAGATGCTGGTTACACTCAGTTCCTCCCTCCTCCAGGCTAATCATCCCACTTAGTTGTGACAGCCAATTACAAATAGTTGCTATCAAGATACTGCAGTATACAGACTGCTCCAAGGACATGTCAGAGAAACTGTGAAAGGGGAATTGACTGCTGAAAGATTGCCAAACAGGAAAAGTTACAAACAGCAAAGCCAGCAGGCAGGAAGGAACCTAGAAAAATAACAAGGATCTCTGTGAGAGGGTAAGAGGTGAAGAAGTCATTAACTGGTTCATCAGTTACTCACTTGATAACTGCAAACAGACTTACGTCTGGACAGATGGTTCTTATGATTTACAGGGTTAATCTCAAACGTTATCCCACGGAGAAGGGGCATTCTTAAGCTCTGTGAGCAAACTGGGTCATTCCTTATGAAATGCCTGCTGTGCCAAGCCTAGCCATGAAGTGGTGCCATGGAGGGAGGTCAGAGGAGCTGTAACTCAACCTACGGCACCGATGCAGAAAAAAGGAGGCTGCTGAGCTAATGGTGTTATGCAGCCTAACCATTTCTGATTAGGAGAAATTTAGGTGGACCTTTCCAGGTTAAATAACATTGTAGAATTTTGTTGAGACTGAAGACAACAAGTGTTAAAACTGAGGAAGGAATGAAATTTCTAGGAATGTACAGACAGAAGTAATTCCTCTTATCAAGAGGTATGCAAGTCTTTTAGAAGCAAGTGTTGAGGAACAGCAAATAGTTTTCTGCAGAATAGACAAAACAGTCATTCTATGAGCTCACTGGAGAACCTGTCATGTGAAGCAAACAAGGAGCATATATAAAAGATAGTACACTTAACATATAGATAAATTAAGCTTATGACTTTAAGTTTCAAACATTCCATAACAATGTTTACATCTATTGCACAGCTGTAATGCAGTATTCTGATTCCAGTCTTTAAAAAATATTTAATAAATTAATAATTTTTAAAAGTACAACAGGTATGTCAAGAAATGCAGGTTTAGCTTATAAGAACCAGTTAATACACCATATTAATAATTTTGACTCTGAAAATCTATCTATTCTCCCAGAGCAGAATGTGATTAATGTGCAATCCTTCCCCCCCCACCTCTCTATCAAAATATAAGACAAAGTGTTCTTAGTAGTACAGCTGTAAGGACTCCAAGTCAAGATTTCATAAGAAGATACAGTACCTTTTTTGCACTTTCAGGACCAGCTTCATCAAAACGAAATCTGACAATACGGAAGTCTTTACAATAAATTATTAATTCAGTTGGATTAAATTTAAGCTTTTGGTTGGGACCAAGGACCTTCTGCTTCCTCTTGGTGTCATTAACTGTAAAGAAAAGCCAGTTACTGGACTGTGTTTTTTCTAAGTATACAACACAAGCCTGGCTCAAACACATACAGTAATGATGCTACCAGCACTTCTCATTTAATAGTGTATTTCAACTGTTCAAATGAGGTACAAAATCTATAGTTCTCCCTCCTGTTGATCAATCCCTTTCAAACAAGTGGCTGAATTACTGTTGCCTGTATGCCCAGATTATTTTTGTCCCTCAACAACTTCATAAACAAGAAAGTAATATGTAGTATTCTGAAGAGCCATTTTTGTTCTCAGTTAATTGTGTAGGCTGCAATCCCCTTCTGCTGCAGAGTAACTGGCATATATGCTGATTCATCTATATATTTATTACTTGGATATATAAAAAGAGTGCTGGAATTAAGACCAACTCCTTATTTCTTGCATAAAACACAAGAATGGAAGTACAGTAAATTGCCAGCTAGTCTAGACCCACATAGACAGGCTGTGTCTCTTGGCCTATGAGTCTCCTTTTCAAATTGAGAAAGTTAAGCTGTGAAAAAGAACAATCAAGATTTGAAAAATTATCAGTTGTAAGAAATGCTTCAATTACAAGATGGAAAACATTCTTAACAATCAGTTTAGCCTAAAATCCACCAGAAACTAATTCTTCAAGGTAAGTACTTTCTAAGTTATTTCTTCAGATTAGGTTATGTATTGTCCTTTGTAAATATTTGAGGACCACTAGCTACTAACTTGCTAAGAATTACACAAGACTGAAAACTTGAGTATTTATGTTGCTGGACATCCCAGCCATGTGTAAATTGTGTACGTGATGAGCTTTTTGCAATCTAGTGTATTGAGATGGAAGAGATTCACATGCTTGAATATAAAAAAGTTGCTAACATTCTGTATTGCTGTAACAGCTGTCTATGCTAGAACACCTGTTAATTCAGTTATTACAGTTACATTTAAAAACAATATAAAGACTCACCAAATACTCTACTGGTACCTCAAGTTTTACTCATCTTTTAAGGCTTTTATCATAATTTTAAATAAACCAAATTCTTCAAATCAGGGAAAATTAATGACATAAAACCGTGTCTGCACAACATCGCAAGTTAGTGTTGAATTGTGTAAATTTACTTAATGATTTTTGACATACCTGTGACAATCTGCTCAATGCATGTTAGTGGGACATCATGTTCACCAAGGAGGAGGTTTTTATAATGGAATTTCTGAAACACATGAACTCATAGCCATTAATTGCAGTTCTGCAATTTGCAAACAGATATAGAGCACAACTTTGAAGAAACTATGGTAAAAACTAGACATGCCTAGACTATTTCAACATGTACGACTCTTGCCTATTCACAGACAAGTACAAGAGGTAGAAACAGCTCTCTTGTGCTGGGGAGTACATACCAAAACATTTAGAAACCTCAGTAAAGTACGCAAAATAACCCCATTACTTGCACTGAATTTACTAGCCTCAAAAGCTGTTGGTAGAAATTCAATACAACCTGATGAGTAAATGATGGTATTTTAAAAAATGATGATTTTTATAAATCTCCAACTATTACTGTTACCATAGGGAAAACAAAATAAAACAAATTCAGCTTTCAGAAATGTTTTGGCAACTACTTTGTGTTAAAAATGAATTTTTTGAAGTAGCTCTGGTCAAACTTACTACCCATTACTGAATCTATCTACTTTCCGGTCTCTGCACACAGCTAGTTACTGGAGTGTTTCTTTTAAAAACTCAAAACGAAAGTGAAAACTCTACTAAAAATAACATACAGCTCACAACTTGGATTTCCAAACAGTACTGTATGCTGTGCTGTTCAAAAACTAATTAAGATTTTGAACATCACATGCTCTGCTTTGACAAAGGCTTGATTTCTTTCCCACCCTTTCTTACAGCTTCATCTACAATGAAAACTCATTTCATGGTTGCTTTGTCCTCCCTCAGTAATGCCAATAAAGCTTGGGCGCATTAAAGGCTTTGCTGATCCAACACTTGCCTAGTCAAACAAACATATGCAATTACTTTCTTCAAGAAGAAACATGCTTTTATAAAAATCATGCTTTGCCTTTTGTAAAATTACTTCCCAATGAAGCCTTCGTAAACAGCTAATAGAGCTGGTTGTAGTTCCATACCAAACTTGCTCTGTCATGGTATTTTTCAATGAAGGGACAGAACAGCAACAGATTCAAAAAAGAACAGTGGGACTTCATCATTTAGTCTGCTTTTTTTTTCAAAAGTATCATTTATATCAGACATATATTCTAATTGAATCCAATTTATCTATCACATCTGTTGTCATGATATAGCAATGTGAGTAACAACCAACCTGTAGCGGCATCGGGTCATCTGTAATAAAGGAAATCTTGAAGTTAGTGCAAACCAATTTGCCCCACAGGTCATATTGACTTGTATCTGTTGCGATGCATTTTCTTACAAAATTTACTTCATTTACCACAATTTCACCTAAAACAGAAAAAAGGGAGAGGAAAAGAGAAGCCTGTATAAATCTTTTGGGTACATCTATTCTAAGTCTGTAATGCTAAGAAAACTTGGTGTCTTTTTGGAGAGACTTCATGAATTCAGAATAATCACTCTACATCTAGTGTTTTATTTATAAACAAATTTTCAGGTCATTTCATAAAAGAAAAACCAGAACAAGCACACATTAAACACTCCTCATTGTTTGAAAGTGAAGAGACCAAACATTTCTTTTTCCAAAACAGAAGATCCAAATGGATGGGGGGGAGCTAATTCATATAGAATATCTAGGACAACCTATGCGAGAAAAAAACCAACATACAGTCAAAAGAGTCTTGAGTACAATTTAAAAAGAAAAAGTAAGCTGCTAGACAAAAATGTTACTTTCACAACAGAGGTTTCTGAAAGGTAAATAGTAATTTCATTTTTACTTCAGGTAACCTGGTTATTTATTTACTCCTGTACAAGGCTTTTGCTTCCATCATCAGATCAGCCACCTCCTTCTGCTGCTGTCTACCATAAATAGTGTGGGAGTGGAAGCACATTCAAGAAACATGCAAATTTCTACTAGCCATACGTTTTTGTTTAAAAAAGACTAAGGAATAAAGATTGCTAAGGCCTAATTTGCTCATAATAGGTTGGGCATATCTAGTCCCAGTTGCCTTAAATATAATTTCTGAATGTCCTATGCTTTTCAAGAAAGCAGTCAGCTCTTTGGGTGATTATAACAGCAGTAATCAGTTATCTGTATGCTCAGCAAGTGTGAATATAGCTTTGAATAAATCTCCCATCTATCTCCTGATCTAGAGAAGCTATTTTCCTCAGGTAGTTATCACCCAAGTCCCTGCTTTTAGTTCTCTTGAGATAAACAGCTACAAAATTTTACTGGACTAACTCCGTAGCATTGAGCTGGCAGAATTATTTTCAGTATTCTGGGATTGCTTGAAGATGTATGGGAACAAATTTCATGGACCTGTGATTATTGTATATATGCACGATCTATGCCAGAAGTGCAAGAGTTGTGAAAATGCTCTACAGACAGATTTGCCAGAGCTTTAAAGCCTTTTCTCAAATATTACTAAACTGGTGTTAAAGAAGCTTTTGAATTAAAAAAAAAAAAAAAAAAAGTTCTTCTGACAGCTTCAGTACAAATAAAGTTCAGCCAACTCCACAGCAATTGAAAACAATGTCATTTAATGGGGTACACGAGAATGACGAGCCCTACTTCTGTTAAACACTGTAAAGTAAGTTTTTCAATACTTTTAGCAGTCAGGCATGAAACTTAATGCTCAGCATTTTTTCTAATGAGTTATTTACTTAAATAACTGCAAAACCCAAAGTCTATATTAAAGCAATTCCTCTAATCTTCAACTATTTAATGTCTAGTTCTCACTCATAATCTGCCTATGAAGCTTCCCCACTCCAAAGTTAGCTGTTCTAAATAGTTTATATTCTTCCTTCTTTCAATACCTTCAGCGTATCATGGAGCCAAGCGCACCATGAAATGAAGCAAAACTTCCATAGGCATTTTTCTTCCCCCCATATAACATTCTCTTTTATGTTATCAGGTGTAGTATTTTTATTAGTGCAGCAGAGACATTCTTGCTAAAAGCACAAATTACTATTTCATGTCTTTGATGATACAAAATATTAGAGAAATGAGAGATCCATGCAAACTTCTTCAATCTAAATCTACTACACTTTAAGCCATGTGTGTTACATCATTCTCTGTCCTGAAGTCAGCCTGCTTCCATTCTTCCTAACTGTATGACTACAGTACAACATGTTAACACTAATCCTATTTTAGTGCAACTTCATTTATTCTCACTTCATTCAACCCAAATACATTCTGGATTTTTTTGTCTACCTTCTCCTTGACACTCAAGTGTCAAGGCCTAACACAGGATTGTCAGTTATGAATGTATGACAATACAGAGAGTTCATGCATACCAATTTCAACTGAAGGGTTTAAACATTTACAGTGAAGTATGAGAAAGTTTGCAATGCAAATTTAATAGATGTAGTTTTCAAAAAACTTTAGAAACTGAACTTTTTTGTACTGAGCCAGCTTTTATCTCCCATTTAGATGTCTATAATGTGCAAAATAAAAAGCTACAAGACTTTCAAACTTCTTTCGCATTTAGGAAAGTAGCTAAACAACACGAGTAGTATGTGTTGGTCTTGCACAATAACAACCCCTCCTTGTATTTATAGTTGAGTAGGTGATTTTTCTATACAAGTGTCAACAACAGAGCTATTCAGAGATATGACATTGCACATTTTTACAGCGTAGCTGCTGCTTTTTTCCAGTAAACAGTCACAAGCTGTTCCAGACACGGAATAGCAGTCAATGCTTCCATGTGACTTCAACAGTCAAAGAATGATCTCGGGAGACAAGAGCAGTTTGTTTAAACTCTGACAGGAAACCAGAATAAAAATTACAGGTTGCCACCCTTATATATAAAGCCTAATCATGTTTAATAAAAAAATTTCTACACTGAATACATGAATCACAAAAATAACATCAGAAACTGAAAGATCTATCTAGCTAATACACCTACTAGCACAGAGCCTCAGAAACTGTTAAAACGTCAAAAAAAAAAATCTGCTAAATCTCCCAAAAGCACGTGCAATCTGACCATTTCATATTTTGGGCATTAAGAGAACTCAGGGTATCTACCTAATCCAGGGCAATTTATTTCTGCAAGATTCAAATACACAATCCCTGATTGGGAACATCCCAAAATAAAGGATGTTCTACAGAATTTTGATTACTACTGAACAGTATTGTTGTCACTTTTGGTACCATGCCCCACAGGATCAAGTTTAATTATTCTGTTTATCTTATAAAGGTAGTATTTTTTAAGTTAGCATTGGGAAGTCTGGATCTAATAACCTGTCTACATGCAGATCACATAAAATACCTTAAAAACTGTCAGCTTTTTGTGTATTTTGCATCATTTTTATTACTCTTTGTTATTACTAACAGGGCAATCCAACAATAAGTAAACTCAATAGATCTGAAAAACTACACAAACCTCCTAGAATTAGCACTGCATTAGAACTTGTAATTGAAAATTTCCTTTTTTCCCTAGATACAAGGGTCTGGACTCTATAGTAGTAGCAGATGCATAAATAATCCTTCTTCACCAATGCTTGCTATTTTAAGATTTTATATTATCTTTGCGTAAAATTCAAGAAACACACCAACAAGGAGAGAGATCTCAAGCAATTTCCAGGTTTTCAGTTGCTCACTGAAGCAGCTGCCAAACGCTTCCATACAAAAATGTTTCTAGCACAATACTGCTGCCTAAGAATACAGAAGGAATACAGCAGAACCTTAGTGATGTACAAGGTGTAACAGATTTATTGAATACTCTTCAGTCTAACAACACTGACTGAATACAAAAATGCTGCACAATTAAATGAAGTAACCAAGCAGTTTACAAACCAACTTATTTATGTGATATTGTATATATACATAAACATACACACATACATCATACATGGAGACAAAGCATGCATGCACATGAACATATACATATGTTAAAATGTTAACATACAATATTTCTAGCACATTAAGAATCTGATACTTGCTAGAGGCAATGAATGGCTGAAATCAGACTCCATAAATGAATAATGCAAATCCTACAGCCTCAAGAAGTTCGCAGGTACAGCTAACAGAACTTTGTCAATGCTATAGTAGAAGCATAAGAATAGATTTATTAGTAGAAACTTTCTTTAATGAGCATTGAAGTTCTAAATAAAAATCTGAATAAGTTTAGTGTACATTCGAAGTCTAACAGACATGAGGACAATAGAGTATTGAGTACATTATGCAGTCCTATAATTCCTACCTAAATCCAAAAAACCCTAGCACCTGAATACACTCACAAAACTAAACCCCTTCTCCTTTATAATGCTGATAAAGATTGTACCCAATTCAGACAACATAAACAAGGTGTTTTCCAGTGAAAATCTAAAGAGATTACAAGAGAAAAGCTGAAGTTAATTCAAGTAGCTATTTAACCATTAAAAATGCACATTAAGGAGTTCACTTGTATTTGAAAAGGTATGTCTAAAACTGCTGCAAAATGATTGGCAAATAATGAACTTCTGTAAATTTCTCAGCAAGAACTTCCAATAAAAATGTCACTAAGTAACTGAAATCTAGAACACCTTCACTCATTTAGCTGCCTTTTCTTAGCTCTTCTCTTGTGGAGAAAATACCAAAATTGTATGGGTTTATTAGTATGCACCAAGCATTTAGATGTAAATGTCCCTAATCCACTTCTAAATGAATCTTCTGTTCAGTGTGTGCAGCCACTTCCAAATTTAAGAAAAAAGTATTTGTAAGCTCATGAAGTAATTGTCTTTTATCTCTATTATGATTTTCATGAGCTCTTACAATGTATTTAAAGATTTATGGTATGCAAAGACAAAAAAAAGCTGCACAGTAATGCAGATATTAATAATCTCCCCCCCAAATATTTTCCAATACTTTCACAATTAGTTAAAAAACAGGCTACATTTAATTTTCTGTACACATGCAGAAATTAAAAAAAAAAAAAAAGTAAAAATGTTCTTCCAAAAGGACAGCTCAATACTATGATTATTTGGGATTGAAAAAACACTTTGTATCTATTGTATTTGCATTAATTTTTAATTGGAAAAACTTGTATTTCTGTCAAAACCCAGAATATATGAACATTGTACAATTTGTCTAGTGCACTAACACAGAAAAAGAGAAGTAGCATGACAAGAGGTAAGCTAAATTTTAGAAGTGCTCAGTAAGGGAAAAAGTAACAAAAAAAAAATTAAAGACTTCTTGGTAAAAGTCTTCAAAGAACAACTATTATTTACCCATGCACAGTAATAAGATTAAAATCTGTATTTGCCCAACAATGGCTCATCTATGTGAACCTTGCAGAAGAAATTGACTGTAGGAGGGATCTGAAAGAATACCGGCTTTTCTGAGCCAGGATGGGATGTGCCATGAAAACTTCCCTTACACCCCAGACACACAGTGAAGGACACGAGAACATAAAGTGGGCAACCAACCGAACTTCACGAGGCCAGAAGAATATGTCCATAACAAGCAAGGTTCTCATTACCAACCAGATCCAAAACAAACTATTGTAGTAGACTGGAAAGCTTATCATGCTTACAGAGTTACTTTAATTCAGCAACTTGTATTAACCCTAAAATGAAAACAGTTCCATATTCAACATTCATTTGCACCTCAATCCTTTTGCTGGCACAGCCATTTGTGAAAGACTTTGTTGGCCACATCAGAGAATTGATGCAGCTGAAGATAATTCTAACTACATACTTTTTTTTTTTTTTTTTTTTTTTTTTTAAAAGCTTTAGCAATGCTTTGGTCAGAGCTCTGCAATGTGAACAATAGAGAAGCAAATGTGGAAGAAAGATTGTTCTGTGTTTTGCGTTAGTTTTAGTCTGGCTACATGAACTACAGATTCCCAAAGCCTGACTTTGCCTAAACAATATAATCACCAACAATTTGAGAGGACTGCAGTTTTCAGCCTAGTATTTTTATAACTAGGTCACCACCACAAGTTACAGGTACTGTTCTGAATTTGTAATATATTACTAGATCTAGTTTAAATTGCTCAGGTTTGGCTTAAATAAATCTGTACAGAAACACATGTTCCTTAGAAATTACTTCACCGAAGACTTACTTCACTGAAAGCAAACACAATTGCCAGGAGATTAAAACCCCATCAGTTTGGTGAGATGACAATTCAGAAGGTACATTAACATTTTATCCCCTTTCCAGACTTCAGTGACTTGTGGCATTAAATATATGTGGGACAGTGTGTGTAGAAACCAATTACTTTAGAACCATTCCGCATAATGCACATGCAGAAACATTAAAATATTTTGTTTAAAAGCATGTTCATCTTTGTACCTTTAAAGAATTATTCCATATTGCCCTATGGCTAATCTGTTGCAAATAGGAAAGTATTTTTGTAGATTTTTACATATATTATTTGTTAGAAACTTTAATAAATGCCCTCTATTTATTTAAAACAAAGAAAGCAGAACAAACTGACTCTCTCCAGTAAAATCCACTTGCAAGACTGTATCTGGAACTTAAAATCTACATGCAGACTGCCTTGGTGGTATTTATATCATGCCAATCCTTTAAAAAGCAAAACCAAAACCAAAACAAGCATTTAACTGAGCCCAAAGCACACATAAAAATTCACTTTGAGTCAAACAAACAAAAAGCTATAATGGAAAAGAGTATTTACTATATATTTACTGTAAGTGATGCCTTATTTATTCTAAATATAAGTAAAATGCTTGGTTCATTTTTTAACTTATTGCAGAAAGAAAAACTAGCTCATGGGAAGTTGCTGTTTCAGATTTCAAATCTAGTATTCAAAACTCTCATTATTTATTTACATTAAATTTTCAATAATCTTCATGGTGCAGACAAAAAACAAAACAAAACAAACAAACACACACATTAAAAGCAAAAAAGTCTACTTTAGGAAAGCTTTAGGGGATTGTATTACTTTCCAAATTGCCATTCTGATTTTCTAATCTGGCCATTCTGAAATGTGGAAAATAATTTCATGTTCTTGTATGACACCAATTCCTGAAAATGAGCTGAAATTACAAAGCTATCTCACTTGTCTGATATTACCTACTATAAAAACAAATACATTTTTACAGTAATACTCCAATTTCTAGTAAGAAAATTGACGCAGGGAAAAACACCCTAACCCTGCAATATGATGTCTTAATCAGCTGCTCAATGAGTAAGAGAGCCTTGGCTAGCATACCACAACAATGGAAATGAGAATCAACAAGTGAATATGATTTGGAAAACATCAGAAACTGACTTCACACAAGTTCTATTCAGTTATTGTCAGCACTGATAATCGCTACTCACCATCAACAGATGAACATGCTTAATAGATGCTTAAATTGATGCCTCAAAAATGCTACAGACGTTGTTGTGGAAAATAGACTACAATTGATTACCAGTTTAACAACTTCATTCCCCCTGAAAGTACACAACCTAAATTCCTACCAGCCAGGCAAGGCACTTAAACAGACTGACCGGCAGACTACCTGCTATTTCTCTCTTTTTCCTCTTTGACATGCTTACAAAACAACCTATGCAAACTAAGGAGAAAAAGAGAAACTATTACACAAGCCAACTTTTCAACTAGCTCTTGATCGGAAAGCTAGCACTAGGAGAAGGGAACTGCAGAAAGAAATAGAAAACCTTTACAAAACAGTTATAAAAAAACCCTCCATCTTAAACCTGTATCATGTGTTTTGGAATTAAATTATACCAAATTCTATAAACTAATTTGATTTTCCCTACTGCAGTATCATTGTTACCACTTACAATCAAGGTTTTAACTTGCTTTAAATGATGTTTATTGCTTTGCTTAATACATGACCCTCCTCAGGGCACACAGCTCCTTGAGAATACAGGCTTTTGTTCCAAAAGCTGAACAGATGCATCTCTATTCCTCTGGGAATCAGAGGGAACCTTAAAAACAAACTCTACAGGTTAAAAGTTGATTCCAATGGAAACTTCAGGGTTTTTTTATTTTTCTTTTTCATCTTTTTAAATAAATCCCTCCTTATTTTGTAACCTGACTCTTGCTGTTTCCATGTCTGGAACTCCTCCTAAGCTCCACTGCACAGAAGCACAAATTAGACAGTAGGGTACTTAATTAGTTTGGAATTTTAATTTTTAGTAAGCTACTCCCCCATAGTGACTATGTTTCAGGAATCAATAGCTTAACATAATTATTTGCAGTTTTTCAAGCTTACTAAAGCCAGTAACTGCTTGTGCTAATATAATTTCATTCCAAAAGAACTCTGTAAAAATTCCACCAACTAAAGAATCATAATAAACACTCAGCTGCTCAGGTTTTACTCTGCTCCTGAGAACAAAAGCGGTTTCAAAAGCAACTGTTAAGGATAGGATATTAGAAATACCATACTCAAAATGTACTTGCAAGGGAGTACAAGTCAGCCTTAATATAATTAAAAGAGCTGGAATTTGGCCAGAAAAAAATCCAAAAGCCAGTCTACACAACAGTACAGTCTGTACTTGTTTATACACTTCTCTACTCCATTTGATGACAGCAACAAAAAACAAAACAAACAAACAAAAAATTAAAAAAAAATAAAATAGGCCAGTGCTTAACTTTAAACAGGAAGAGTTTCATTTAAGTCATTTAAAATAAATCACTTCTAAACTCCCCTCCACTCTCATACGGGCTGATGCTCACAAAAATGAAAAGCACTGTAGAAAGCAGTGAATTTTATTATGAAATAATTCGAAAATAACACCTTAGAATGCTAGGGAAATGAAAATTTTAATTCTGTGGGGAGTCATACTCTTTCAATTTGTTTCTACACAACCTGGGGCAGCTTACTACAAATGTCCCAAAAGCTATCAAGTGCTGATTTCAGTGACAGTGGAGACAAGGGAAATGATGCAAACGTGGTATAAATGTAAGCTAGTTGAGAACAACAAAGCCAGTCAGCACCATTTTAAGCATACTTCAGAGCTTCACAAATAAAGAATGAACCACACTGCAAAAAGTTACTGCACAGAAGCTGTTTCTGTAACTACTCATGCACATGTTCCACAGTAAAGGCAAGATGTGTTACGTTCTGAGAAAAGCAGTCTCGGACTGCCTTGCATTTTCTGTGGAATGTCTCAGAGAAGAACACGCAGTCACTTCCTTGTGAGTCAAAGACCTTGGATGAATATCAACTGCAACATCACCAATAAGATGCCAAGTGGTAAGCAGAAGTTTTGCAAACATAAAAATATAACTGTATTTCAAATACCAAACAATCTTAGTCATGTATTTTAAGGTATTTATGCTTGAAGCAAAATCTGCATTATTTTGTTTCATGAAGAGTGTCAGTCTGCTGCTATTTACTTTTTCAGCTGAACCTCTTCCACAGTATTTCAGCTTCTTAAGCTTAAGGTACTTCACATGACTATATCACATATCAATTAATACTGCTTAATTAACAATAGTCCCATATCGAGCAGTGACAGAAATAATTTTAAGAGTAACTTGTTTATTCTACCAATCACTTTGAAAGTTAAGCTGTTTTATCAACTTAGACAACACGATAGCAATACCTTCCTACATTAGTGTGTGTAAATTTGTCTTTAACATACAATATGAATAAGAAAAATATATGATGTACCAGTTTTAAACTCAAAATTACACTTAGAATCAGCAAGCCAAATTTATTACTCTAACATATAGCTTGCAATGAAAGTAATCTTGAGAATAGCAGATTGCTCCTTTGGTATCTGGAAAAGGCTTTTAGAAATCCTCATTGATCAAAACGTTATTTACCAAAGATTACTTCTTATTTAAAATAAGGAAGTCATTAATATCCTGTATTTTCATAAATATGTCATTAAGAACAACAATAAAAACATTGCTTTTCTCATTCACACACTAAAAAGGTTACTCTGCATGTGTTTAAAGACACTTCGAAATTTCAAAATTATATAACAGCTGCATACTCAGTAAGAGTAAATCAAGAAAGATGGCACTGAAAGTTTTCTAATAGAGAAATCAAACACTCTTACCTATTGCAAATACTATGAGTACTTTACTTTAAAATAAAGACTACGGTACATGCTATGGTAGTGGGTTCTGCACACAAGTCTGACAAAAATATAATTACTAGTACTCTTCCAAAAGGTGCAGTGTTACAAAACTTAATGGTGGTTTCATTTCAAGTATTTGCAATAAAACCAGACATTACTCAACACCATAGAGGCAAAATTGCCTATGTGTTTATTCAGTGTTTCAGGCAAGTTTGAACAATTTTCTACAGACACCAGTATAATCACATTTTCCTACGAGGAAGCTATATTTACTTAATTAAAATATACCAGTATCAATAATCATGGTAAAATAGGGGTATTTACATTTTACCAATTCTATTATAATAAACAAAAGGCTTAAAGATATCCATGCTGAATTATTGAATTTAAATTCCTAATTTATGCCTACCTGGCAAAAGTACTGGTTCCAGTTTTTTAATCCTTGGTTCTGATGCTATATGGTCTTCAGCCTAAGGAAAAAAATAAGAGAAAATTTACTGAAGAATCAGAACTTCACAGTCAGTCTGATCTGTTTGGGCAAAGGAAAAAGTTATTTTAATTTAAAAAGCTGATCTCAAAGAGCTAGGATCCAACCATAGCTACAGTTTTAAACTGTAAAGATACTCACCTCTTTGTGCACATTTAAATACTCTATCATTCTGGTACAAAGCTAAAGTGCTAGTGTCTAGCCAATTATGTAAGCTAAGATATACCATGTCACAGAACAAACAAAAAACACTGCCTTGATATTTCATAAAGGCTCAAGTCCTACAAAATTTACACAGGTACAGACACTGAAATATGCACAGAGTTCTTACACCAACTTTTAACATGCATGACTTTCCAACATAGGAAAAGTTTCCAAAAATACAAGGCCTAGAATAAATACATGCCTACTTGCATTTTAATTCCAAAGCTTAAAAAAAACCCACTTCTGAAAAAAACTGGAAACTTCAATGAAATAGCCTTAATAATCACAGTTCTTACACTGTCAGTGATATTGCCATTTCCCAGGACTAGGAATATCCAGAATTACGTTGAATCAACATTTCACTTTTACCAAGACATTGTGAAAAAGCAAAAATGAGTCAACATGTGAAATGCGCTGCTATAAGAGGTCCCGCCTTGTCTAAAATAAATAAAAATTACATTCTGTCAAGTGCACACCCAGATGACACAAAAAAGATCCTGGTGGTGCTATTAGATACGCCTGAGAGTACATGCATTATAATATTCTACTATATATACCTGATTTTTTATTTATGTCATCAGCCAAGTTTTAAATGTGAAACGATAGCTGCAGTGAGAGTTTAATTATCTGCGTAACTGACAAGCCCCAGCTGTTTTCTCCTCGAAGCACTTACTGCATAGTGCGAGCACAGATAAGTGGATACTACAGAGCACAAAGAGGAAGGCGAGCCCGAACACCTGAAGCGTTATTTAGAACTTTCCAAAATAATCTCACACTGGCCGGTTTTAATCAACACAGGGCTGTATTGCGATCCAAGTTTTGCTCCTCGACCAAAGTTTGGTCTTGTCACCAGCAGATGCTCACTTCACTCAGTTTGCGTGCGACTTCAAAGACCGAGAGGCCAACGAGCTGCATTTCAAGCCGACTGCACAGCTTTTGTTTCTCTGTGCGACGCAAGATTTGTAGGGGCTCTTCGGGAGAGCCTCCAGAAACGCGCAGGTGCTGCTTTACTACGCCGCGGGGCCGGTAACCTCGAGGCGACCGGGTGAGAGCTCCAGGTAGAGCCCCGGGCGCCCTGCGGGCCCCACTCCGGGCCGGGCCGGCCGCAGCCGGGCCGGGAGGCGCAGTCCTGGCGGCGGCACCTGGTCCGGAGCCAAGGCCGGGAGGGGAAAAGCCGAGCAGGTCGCTAGCAGATGTAAAATACTGTTACCTGAGGCAGCGGCAGAAGGTAGGACTTGAAGGTGGGCTTGGGCTGCTTGAGAGAAAACATTGTCGCTGCCGGCAGGGACTCC
>JANHFX010014754.1:17663-33169 GCA_027560015.1 Chloroceryle amazona | reverse complement strand
TCTCCTCTCCTCTCCTCTCCTCTCCTCTCCTCTCCTCTCCTCTCCTCTCCTCTCCTCTCCTCTCCTCTCCTTTTCTTTCTCTCTCTCTTTTTTCACTCTCTTTTTTTTTTTTTTTCCCTGTCACTCAATGCCAGACTAAAATCCTGACTTCTCTGGTCATTTGAAACACTTTTGTATGTGTGCATGTGCACACACTTGCTTTATATATTTGGTGTCATTTGCAAACATTTTTCTGGACAATTTCAGTGCTTTCTTCCAGACCATTGTCAAAGCTAAAAGTATTAGAGTCAAGATTTAATAAAATTAATCATGTAGGGGTGAAGATGCCAATAAAACACAATAATTTCCATTATACTGGGCTTATTTTTCAATGTGTTAAAAATGTGTGGTTTGTTGTTTTTGAACAATGTCAGGATAAATTATATCAGTGAATGGGATGTTTCCAGAATATCCTGTATGAAGTAATGCCAGGCTGCGAACTGCTCTGAACTCCCACCAATGATTTAGAGATTGATGGAAAACCCCTGCATGTAAGGTCCTTACACAGCCCCTAGGCAGAAACGAACATGGCGGACTGATAACAACAGAGACACGGAGTGTCATTTGAATGACGTGATATACTAAGTCCATTCAAGCAACATGTGATTTATTAAAGGCAGTAGAAAAGTATTCAGTAGAAACAAGGCAGGCAACACCCAGAAAAGGTGTGAAGAGGAAGCAGAATTTTTCCAAAAACACCCCAGTACTTTGGAAAAGCTGTAAAGTCATAATGGATGTATAGATAGTGCAGCTTCTCAGTGTAGCATTCCTGCAAAAAGAGATCTTGGGGCCACATGAGGCAGAGGGTAACTCTAGCTGAAAGCCTCACAAGAGGCATTTCCTCAGGAACAGTTGGTGTTTTAACATGAGGGGCAGAAAAAATTGTGAGGCTTCAAAAAAGAGCTATAAAACATATCTGAGAGCTGGACAAAAGCTCTTGGCTTGAAAACTGGACAGAAGATTGTTTGAAGGCATTTAATCAATAAGAAGACTGAGAGGTGTCTTGATCAGAGAGCATGGAGATGTTTTTTCACAGTTCAAAATATGACTATGATTTCTGGAAGTATCCTATCTGCTTTTAAACTAATTGGGGTGGGCGCTACAGAAGCACAGCGAGCCAGATGGTTTGTGAAGCCTAAGTAAAACATCGGTTAAATATATAGCCTGAGTTTCAGGCTGTACGCTGATAGTTTTATTCAATCTAAGTAGTTTAAAGTGTGATCTCATCAGCTGTGGTCATACCTCTGTGGAGGTAGGACAAGGATTTTTTAGTGCCTATTGTATTTCTCCTGACTGTTGCATATAAACCCTGCAAGAGTCAGGAGAAATACAATAGGCACTAAAAAATTCTTTTCTCTAGCTGAGAAACTTCAGCAGTAGGGTAGGGGAATTCAGGTTAGGATATCATATAAAGGCGTAACACCACAATGTTAACGCTGGCTTTTATAGTTGACCAAAGTTTGTCTTTGAACCAAGACTGCATCAAATTTTTCCAAAAATGACTCAAATGTTGTTGATTACTTGGTCTGGGTTAAAGCTCTCTAGAAGGTCAGGAAAGAAAATGGACCCAACATGCCATATGCTCAAGGCCTTTTTTAATGGAACATCTTTGATATGAGGAGAGGCTGAGACAGCTGAAACTCTTTAGCTTGGTAAAGAGAAGGCTCAGAGGTGATCTTACTGGTGTATATAAATACCTGGTGAGAGGGAATGAAGAAAAGGGAGACAGATTCTTTTCAGTAGTGCTCATTGGCAGAACAAAAGGCAATGTGCACAACTTTAAACACAAGTAATTCCATCTAAACACAAGAAAACACTTTTTTTTTTCTTTTTTTTCCTTTACTGTGATGGTGGTCATACAGTGTGACAGTTTGCCCAGAAAGGTTATGGGGTATCCATCTGTGGAGATATTAATCTGCTTCATCTGCCCCTGCTTCAGAAGTGGAATTGGATTAGGTGATCTCACCCGGTTCCTTCCAGCCTAAACACCTCTGTGTTTCTCTCATCATAGCACCATCTCTGTTATATAGAGGTGACACTGTCTTTCGCTCTTGACATATATGAAGTGTTTTTCTGGACCCAATATATTAATCATTTTTAGCTGAAGAACCAGAATAACATTATCTAGAATAAGACACTGTATCTCTGTAGGCTAGTTCCTCCTCAGCTCCTCAGGAAACTTGGAAGTATTTTCCAATGGTGGAAAGGTTGTGAATATTTTGCTGCTGTAATCAAAGACGCTACTACGGAATTAGGGTTTCTCACAGCCTGAAACCAGGACCTCTAGCAGGGATGAAGCACAGGAAGGATAGTGGAGGAAAGAAGTTTAGAAAAGCACCCTGCCTGCTGCCTTCAATACAGTGCAGCCAAATGGTAAATGTATCCTGGCCAGCATTCTGGTGGCCTCCTCCCCAGTGTTTGTCATTCTGCAAAGGCCAAATGGCACTCTAGAAGGTAATAGAGGTAGGTGCAGAGCACCCAGGCACACTTTACCCAATGGTGACACAAATTTGGCCAACACTTAGCTTCCTAGCAGTGGTATCCCAGAGAAAGACCTGACAACTCTGGCCATTTCCTGAAGCATGCACTGTGTCCTGTAATCAGTTTGTTCAAGGGCAGCAAGGGCCAAAGTCTGCAAACTGTTCTGGAGTGACTGCAGCTGGGGCTTCTTATATGTGGAGCCGTGATCAGACCCACAGTCCCTCAAGACAGCGTACCCGTATCCTCTAGCTGATTTGTTTGTCCAAACTGTTTCTCTTTGAAGTTCCACTGTGTACACTGACAATCTGCCCTCCCATGCCAGTGGGACATGCATAGAAGGATCCTTGCCACCTATACTGCAGATCACTTGAATTGTGGGGTGGAAAGACACAAGAGTTTGGGGGGATTTTTTTATTTTTTAATTGCAAAAGCTTATGGACTAAAATGATTTGACTCACACAGCTGGAGTGAGAACCAAGAATATATGGAGAAACATGTCCTCCCATTCACAAAAGCAAGTTTTCACACAGTCAATAAGAGAACTAATGAATCATAATGAAGCATTCAATACAAATAAAACCAGATTAATGAAAAAATATTTGAAAATTATATCACTATTGAATAATACATTAAGTGGATGCAGCAAGAAGATCAAACCCTTAGGTTAGAAAGCACTAACAGAGGCCCAGTCTACAATGAAAGAAATTTTATCTAACACAAGTTTGAGAAAGTTTGGGTCTCCAGTTTTGGGCTCCCCAGCAGAAGAGATATGTGGACATATTGGAACAAATCCAGAAAAATCCATGAAGGTCATTAAGATACTGAAGCATCTCTCATCTGTGGAGAGGTTAAGAGAGCTGGTACTTGTTTAGCCTTGAGAAAGCTCAAGGAGATCATCTTCTAAATATGTATAAATACCTTAGGGGAAGATGTGAAGAAGTCAGAGTGAGAGTCTTCTCAGTGATACTAAGTGACAGGATAAGAGGCAATGGGCATGAATCAAAACACAGAATTTCTATTTAGGAAAAAACTTTTTTACTTTAATGGTGATCCAACACTGGAACAGGTTGCCCAGAGTGGTTGTGGAGTCTCCATCCTTAGAGATACTAAAAATTGGACTGGACACAGTTGTGAACAACTTACCCTCGTTAATCTTGCTCTGAGCAGGAGATTGCACTAGCTGATCTTCAGAGCTACCTTCTGACCTCAACCATGCTGTGACTCTACAGTTCTCTGACCTTGCTCCAAAGCCAGGAGGGGCTACCAGGCCTGTGCTACCTGGATTCAGAGCACAGGGAGGCTGTCAGGGGGAAGAGTGTGGTGGCTTAAAATGCTGCCTGGTAGCTGGTGAGGGGACACTGCAAAAAACATTTCTCTGAAATGGGTCTGAAGCAGCTGACTGTAACTCAGAATGTCATTGATGTCCAAGCTTCCTTCCTGCCTAAGTTTCTTGGCTGCACAGATGAATGACTTAGGGTCAGAAATGTCAGCAGGCATATGAACTACTGAGCTCCCTTTGGCTTGCTCAGAGCACACTGCCTCTGGCTTTTGTCATGGGCTGTACCTCTGTCTAAGGGGCAAGTTTGTCTCTGCTGCTGTCTGAAGGATTTTCTTCAGTAAGCAGTAGGGGTGACTTTCTGTGCAGGGAGACAAAGTCTCACTGTAGTAGGCTAAGAAGAGCAAGAGAACTGGGTCACACTTGATAATCTGGGACTGTGTTAGTGTTTTGCTTGTTGCCTAACACCTTGGAGACTAGAATAAGAAGAGGCCTGGAAGGCCAAGCTTTAGAATGGACACAGAAAGATCATCCACGTGTTTAAAATGAGAAGCCCCAGAGACAACAACTACAAAAATACAAGCATCTGTCTGAAGGCCCGAGAAGGTTAGAGGGCTGTGGGAGGTTCTCTTCAGTACAGGGACCTTTTATAGGATGAAAGGCTTTGCCTAGGGGTGTACTGTGTAAAAGCACAAGCTCAACTCTAGCACAGGTGCAGGAGCACTCAGGCTCCAAGTGGCATAAACATGCCCTGCCACAGCATGGTTTCCATGGCATGTCAATCCCCTTTTCTCTGTGCACGTTCTGATGTTTCTGACCCAGGCTGTGGTGTTTCTGCAGTGCTCGGCCATGGCTGAAACCTCAGCTGTAGCAGCAGCAAGGAGAGTGGCACCAACCGTGCTAGATGAGCTCCTGGAGATCACAGCTCAGAGCCTAGTGCGCACCGAGGTGGCTGAGCACTATGAGGTTATTCGGGAGCTGGGCAGGGGCAAGTATGGCCACGTGATGCTAGTGACCCACAGGCAGAGAGGTAAGAAATCGATTTCACCCTGTGAGCTACTGTGCCTTGCCTCCTCTCCACTCACCAGGGTGTTGGGTGGGATGGTGGCTCCTTGGGATCAGGCATCAAGCACAGTGGGAGGTTCCCAGGGAGACTGGTAGGACAGGGACCTCCCCAGACAGGGACCATCCCATTGCACTTGGGAGCAGGTGATGCCAGGGGGAAGCCCAGAACATCAGGCAAGATTATGGTGAAGAAGCAGGTCCAAGGTCAAGCTGAGAAGTCAGTCCACAAGTCAGAATCAATAAGGTTCATGGCTAGGCACTGGCATGGATGTGATATATCTGGGAACCAGCACCACGATCACACAGCTCAGGCAGGGAGTGAAGCCCCAAGCCTTAACTTAAAAGGTGTCTTTAGACCCATGACAGGGGGTGAAGGTGGAGCTCCAAGGTGGGGCTGGTCAAGGCCATTAAGTCCTATAAGTGCCTATGAGGCCCTGACACTATTTTTCCCCAGTCATCCCAGCTCACGCTGATGGTCCCAAGTAGCCTGAATTTCCCTGCCTCTACCCAGTACTCCTGTGCATGCACTGACTGGCTCAAAATTCATGCCAGCAGCAGTGCCTGCTCCCATATGGGGTGTCCACAGGATA
This sequence comes from Chloroceryle amazona, assembly GCA_027560015.1. Taxonomy (NCBI): domain Eukaryota; kingdom Metazoa; phylum Chordata; class Aves; order Coraciiformes; family Cerylidae; genus Chloroceryle; species Chloroceryle amazona. The sequence goes on along the minus strand of JANHFX010014754.1, from coordinate 27,718 downwards.
TATCCACAAAAACTCTTGGGCCAGATGTTGCCTGAGACCTCCCTGTGGTGGTGAGTGTCTAGATCCACAGCTTCTCAGTGGCCTCTCTGTCTGGCCTTGGTGTAAGTGACTTTCAGGGGAGTCTAACCCACTCTCCCCATCCCCAGGGACTCCTATGGCTCTCAAGCTGCTACCCAAAGCCAGCACCAAGCTGCACACCTTCCTGTATGAGTATTGCGTGGCACTCTCCCTTGCAACCCACCCTGCCATCATTGGCATGTTTGGAATTGCCATAGAGTCCAGCCAGTACTACGGCTTCCTCTACGAGCCAGCACTGCACAAAGACCTCATCTCTATCATCAAACCCCGGGTGAGTGCTGCTGCAAGGGTGTGGGGACCTGGGACTGCAGCATTTCACCTCGTGCAGGCTGACTAGTTCAGAGAGCGGCAGACAATGGTCATGAGCTGTGGGTCCCTTATCTCTGGGGTCTACAGCTTTGAAGCAGCATCAGGCTTGCAAGACTAGAAATGCAAAGGTCTTCCCCAGTACAGCTCACGCGGATGAAAGCCCAGCTGCAGGACTGCCAAAATGTCCTGCATGTGCTGTACTGCCGGTGTCTCTCTCTCCCTGTGCAGGATGGGATCCCTGAGCCAGCTGCCAAGCAGTGTGCTAAGCAGCTGGTGAGTGCACTGGAGTTCATCCACAGCCGGGGGCTCGTGTACCGTGACGTCAAGCCTGAGAATGTGCTCCTTTTTGATCCCGAATGTCGGCGCATCAAGCTGACTGACTTTGGGCTTACTCGGCCCAAGGGTACGAAGCTCAAGCTGGTAGCTGGGGTCATCCCCTACACTGCCCCCGAGCTGAGCAACACTACTGATGCCCAGGGAGTGCCCATTGACACCAGCTTGGATGCCTGGGCCTTTGGCGTGCTGCTTTTCTGCCTGCTGACTGGCTACTTCCCCTGGGAGCAGAGCCTGCCAGATGACCCTTTCTTTGAGGACTTCATGCTGTGGCAAGAAACTGGCCTGGAGAAGGACCTGCCCCGCCACTGGAAGCGCCTGACAGCTGAGGCTGCCCTGATGCTGCGGAGCTTGCTGGCACTAGATCCCGCCAAGCGCAGCCCTGTCAGTGGAGCGCTGCGCTACGTTGATTGCCCTTGGCGGCTGGAGGACAAGTGCAGCAAGGAGGCTGAAGTGAAGCCCTAGAGCCTGCTCCCCATGGGGGGAGAAAAGGCAGGTCTCGCCCTGCAAGGGTCTTTGGGGTCTGGGGCATCACAATGCCCCAGGTGCATGTGGTCATAGTGACCCAAAGAGCAACTTCTCTGCAGCACTGTCCCTGCCCCATGGAGCCAGAATCCCTTCCCAGCTGATGGCCCTCACCCCATGGCTCAGTGCTGCCCAGTGCCACCTCCCTGTGCTTCCTCAGGGCTTGAAAACATCTCCTTTCTCTTGGAAATGGCTGTCTGCATGTGAAGCACCTACTTGCTTCCTGGCCACAGGGACTCCTGGGTGGTTTCTGTGGGCTGCAGTACCTGACTTGTCCTAGAACTAGTGCAAAATATATACTTTTGTGTTTCTGTATGTGGCTCTTTTACCCTTATAATAAAATGCCTGTGGGGGTTTTCTTGCTGTGGGAAAGCGGAAGCATGACAGAACCTGCAACTATCTCAGGACAACCTGTAAGAGGCAGGGGCCACCGCCAGATGCCGCTTGGGCCTCCACCAGGACTCCTGAAGAGTGACTTCATGCGGGCAGGGTGGAGGGGCAGTGGCTGTGGCTGGTAAGTAGGGACAGGTAGATGGTAAGTAGGGACCAGTGGATGGTAAGTAGGGACCAGTGGTGGCACCAAAAATATGATGGAAGTCATGGAGGTGAGGTGTTGGAGACAGCCACAGAGACTCGCACATTGTAACCTACCTACTGCCATGCACTTCTTCCACTTTCCTTGTGTTCAGGACCAGGTGACAGATGGGCTCTTCTGCCATGGATGTCTGAAAAGCATCAGTGTCAGTTTGCACAAGTCTCCCCCTCTAGTTCCCTTCACTCAGGAAAATGGCCTTCTGCAAACACGGATAGCCCTGCTGAAGCACAGTTCACCCCTTTCCCATCTTGAATGTCTTAGATGTAAGTGGAAAGGTGAACTGCCAAAAAAATCCACTTGTATGATTCATTTGAGAAGGCAGTAACACTGTGAGGGTGGTTGGCCTGGGAATCACTGGAAAAGGCTAACAGAAGACCTGTAACCACAGGCTGCATTCATTCATCCGTGCAAATAAGCCCAACAAAATTTCCATGCTGATACCTCCCAGCAGTCCTACACCATTGCCTTGCTCTTACTCCTTCTCCTCATGCACACTGACTGCTCCCACCTCGCAGAGCCAGCTCCTCTTTGTACGAGCCTCCATTACCACTTCTGCTGTTCTTCTGGTTCCTTTAGTCGCAAGGAATCATTTTGAAGATTATCCAGTGCTAGCTCAAGCACACTTCCTCCCTTGTACTGCCTTCAGGTCCTAAGAGAATGTCTCTTCACATTTTTAGATGCCTGCTTACCTCTCTATAAGATCTTCCTTCTCTCATTTCATATCACCACTTTAACCCAACAAAACCCCTCTCCTAATCCCACAGTATCTTTCTAGGTACACATTTTAATCAAGGAGAGAATTAGGGGCTATAAGCTCTTCTTACTTTGCTACCTCTTTCCAGTCCCCAGGATTGTGCTGTTGGTAATCCCTTACAGCTCTTAGCATGATCCTGTTGTTGGAGCCATCCTCAGCTGTTTTCCATTCTCAGTGATTTTGTAACTTCTAAAAATGTGCTGCTCCACCACCATACTTTCTAACATCCCAGCTTTTCTTCCTCCTCAGATCCTTCCCTCCACATGCTCTCCTGTAGTTCTCCAACCTCCAGCTCTCTTTTTCCATCTTCTTCTCACCCACTGGCTACTCTTACTTAGCTTCCTCACTAACATTCCCTTTCTACTAACCATCACCTGGTAAACACATTTTGCTCTCACAGCAACATCACCTCCATACTACTCTTTTGCTTTTTCTGCTCCCTAGATTGCTTATACCTTGTGTCCTCCTTCCAACTCCATATCCTACCTTATCAAAAAGCATTGTGCTCACCCTCTTCAAGATACAATTTTCTTCTGCATGCTTCCACTTCTTAGAATCTTTTATTATCCAAAAACATAATAAATGCTCCTCAACTCTGGCCAACTGAGATTTGGCTTTAATTACACTTTGATTATTGTAGGAATAGCAGAGGAGTGGTAAGGTACCAACACAGTTCCTCACAGTAGGGGTGAGTGATAAGTGTTTGGAGCCTCACAGGGCAATCCTGGGAATGGTGCCTTGAATGTGTCCAGAGGAGAGCAACAAAGCTGGTGAAAAGACTGGAAGGAAAGTCTTGTGAGGATTCACTAAGGACTTTGGGCTTGTCTAGTTTGGAGAAAAGGAGGCTGAGGGGCAACCTCATCGCTGTTTACAGCTTCCTGAGGAAGGGAGGTGGAGAGGGAGCTGCTGAGCTCTTCTCCCTGGGATCCAGTGACAAGATGCACAGGAATGTTTCAAAGCTGATGGTTCAAATGGTGCAAATGGTGCCAGGGGAGGTTCAGACTGGACATTAAAAAACATTTCTTTACCAAGAAGGTGGTCAAACACTGCAACAGGTTTCCTAGAGAGGTGGTCAATGTCCACCGCCTGACAGTGTCTAAGAAGCATGTGGACAATGCCCTTAACAACATGCTTTAGCTTTTGGTCAGCCCTGAACTGGTCAGGCAGTTGGACTAGAAGATTGTTGCAGGTCCCTTCCAACTGAAATAATCTATTCTATTCTATTTTATTCTATTCTATTCTAATCAATATGTATAAATAACCAAGGGGAAGGTATGAAAAAGATGCAGCCAGAGTCATCGCAGTGGTACCGGATGACATGACAAAGGGCAATGTGCACAAATTGAAATATAGGAAATTCCATTTATACATAAGAAAATGACCTTATACTGACAGAGATCTAACACTGGAACACTGGTTTTATTCCAAATTAAAGCTGAACTGCTGGAACACTGACACCTTTGGGGAAATAAATGAAACTGCCCAATTCCATCAGGACCAAGGTTGTTTCTTTTCAGGAGCAAATAATGCCAATGACAATCAGGGTTCGATGCTGCCCAACAAAGCTGATGTGACAGAGGCTATTGTCAGTGAGCAATGGTGATGTCCAGGATTGTTTCTCTGTCTCCTTTATCATAGAGCTTTGAGACTTTGGCAGAGGGGATTTCTGCTGCCAGAAAGTTGTACAATACATAGCTAAGTGATGAAACCAGCACTGTGACTGTACTGTGCACATGATGGTTGCAAGGACAGTGTAATAATGGAGCGAGTACAGCAGTGAGCACAGTAGCAAAAGCCTTGCCCTGAGTCAAGTGCCCAGCCTTGGCTCCTTTTCTCAGTGGTTTAATGATAACTGCAGCTGTATTTCTTAAATCGATGAATAAACAGACCTGTTGAAGCCTATCCCCAGGGGTCTGAAAAAAGATCTGCTTGTCCCCATTACCCCTGCAGCAGCTGCTGGGATAGGCTGAATGGAACGGAGCTGCGTGCAGCTATGCTGACCCTTTGCACGAGCAGTGCCTGGCTGCAGAAGGGCTGGCCAGGTGCCCAGCACCGTAAAGGGCAACATTTCAGCTAATGTAGGCACAAGGTATGGGGCAGATCTGGTGTCACCCCCAAAGAGGCATCAGGTGGCTGCAAAGAGGAGGGAAAGATGTGGTACTTCACTCCTCTCCAAGATAGAAAGGAGAGATAAATTGGGTAATTACAGAGCTCACTGCACTATGTGAGTTCTGGCTGCAGTGACTGTGGCCCAAGAAGGGTGAATCCAGGCCATCATGCCCTGGTGACTGCAGCCCACTGCACATGGAGGCTGGGAGCATGGAGCCCATGGCTCTTGGTAGGAGCCATGGTCTGTATTTCTGGATCCCCTTGTGAATGTCACTATGGATTCTGCTCCTTCTTCTGCACCACACTCCACAAGGGTCCTGAACAGTCATGCTCAGCAGCAGCCTGGGGACTGCAATGCAGACTGGAACCAGCAGGTTGTAGGGAGGGGCCAGGGCCAGTACTTTGGCATCACAACAGCAGGATGATGGGTTGAGCCTGGATCTGTTAACTGGGTAGATCCCTTGGTCATCATAGTCCTTCCAGTTAGGAAGTGCTGGTAGGAAGAAGTGGATACTAGACTGGAGAAGAGATGTAAAAGTGCAGGCAGATATGAAAGTGATTGCCCTAGGTTGTGATAATGGTCAAATAGTGGCATAGACCAGTTATCTCAGAATTAAAATGGTGATTCTTGAAGAGAGGATTTAGGCATATAATTTGGATTAAACATAGGTCATCAGTGCCCCCAACATATAGACTGTGTTGTGATGCTGGCTGGACTCAGGACATAAAAGGGAGGGTAGGAACAGATTGGATAGTAGAGGCAATGTCATCTCCTCCTTCAACAATAAGACTAATGGAAGTCACTCTATTGGACTGGCTGACCCAGTGACCAAACGCGGGGCAGAGGTTCAGCCTTCAGGACCTCTCCAGTTAGGCTTTTGGCATAATTTCTAGAAATTTGCAGCATATAATCTTCCTGCTGCCTTGTTGACTCTGACACTATGTTACTTCCATCCATTCCCACTTAAACACTGTTAAATATCATTACTAGAACCATGACTAAAGTCCCTTAGAAAGGGTAGTGAAGAATTCTCCATATTCCCCAGAGTTCTCTTGTAGCCTTGTCTCCTGAACAAGACCACATGCTGACCTTACTGTGCAACCCTTCCCACTCTGCACACAGATGTCAGGTCTTGAGACTGCAGAGGGACTGAGCATCAGATCCCAAAAATGAGTGGGTGAAAGCATCTCAGGCCAAGGAATATGATATGGCAGATGCAAGACTGCATAGTGCCTGTGCTTGCCTCCTCCCACACTGCTTCTTTTGAGGTTTGACTTTCACTTCAAAGACAAAGCAGGGCAGAGCTTTGATAAAAACCACAAAATATTACCCTGTTCTGAGCAGCTGTCCTTCTGAGCACAGGGATGGAAAAAGGCAATAGCTAGGGGATAAAGATGGTGGGAATTTGTTATCTTTCAGTCTTACTCATGTGGGCATTTTCTTAACAACTGCAACCCAGCTGATGTCTTCTAGAGCTGCCTGTATCTAAGAAGCCATAAGAAGTCATAAAGCTTTGTTGTCATCCCAAAGGACAAAAAGATGCAGGATTGAAAGTGGCTGGATCAGAAGATACATTGTCCCTAACTGGGACAGTTTATGGAGTTTAGCCACCAGCCTTTTTTTCCTCAATCCTGTATCCCTGAGTGGAGAATGCATGGACCAGAGGGAAATGCCTTAGAGAGATCAAAAGAAGTGCCTCTGTTTTCAACATGCTGTAGCTTGGGTTGCACCAGTACCTTGCTACAATTTTAGTTCTCCTCATGCTGGGCTATCTGACCACAACAAGAGAATTGATTGCTACTAAATCCCATGATTCTCCAATATCCTTGACTTCCCTAGTTATGATCCATCCAAGGTCTGACAGCCAGCCACACCAGCCAATAGTCTGGGCGTGCCCATATACAGGCCTGCCTGTTGCTGTGAGTCTGTTTGTTGTTTTTCCCCTGGGCTGACAGGCAGCTGGGCATGTTCATAAGCCCTGTGCCTTGGCCAACTTTGTGCAAGAGAGGGAGGAAGGGGGATTTGGCCTGGCCCAGGGTGGTGACAGAATGCGGTCACAGTTGTCACATGGACTAATTGCACTTATAACCCTTCTTTGCTGTTTACAAGCTGCCCCCCACCAAGGACTCGTGTCTCTGGCTGGCTCCTGTGTCTCAGGGTGGAATCAGACAAGGCTCCTGGTCTCACTCCAGGCCCTGGTAGCCACCTTCTGTCTGCTAACTCTGTCTGAGTGCAGCTTCCACTGAACTTTGTGGACAGACTTCTTAGGGGATAGTGGGAAAGATGATCCGTGACCAAACAGATTTATTTAAGTGGGGTGCTTAGGAGAAAATTTATTTTAGGTGATAAAACAGCCTACTTTTTGGATGATATCTGACATCTAGCTATAGAAAGCTGGCTTCAGTCAGAGCAGTCTTGTTGCCCCGCTTAAAGGCTGCTGAGATGTTAGCAAACAGCTGCCTGAGTAGGTAACTCTGAGTCCCCTGTCCTTGCCCTCAGTGCTACTCTGTGCCTGTCTCAGCTGGTTATCTTCTTGTATCCACTCGTGAAGTAGGAGATGGAAGCACAGCAAGGGCAGAAATGTGCAGACATTGGCTGGCATCTGCTGAATCTGCTCTCTCCAAAGCCAGGTAGGGAGAAAGCAACACCTTTCACATCTCCTGATCTGCCATTAACAGTTGTTGCAGCTGATGTTCTGCCTTGAGAAATTATTTCATCTTCCTCCTCAGGACAGTAACTCTTGCAGAGGCTGCCAAATGTAGAGCTAACTCATGATCATCTTCCACATGGGATCCTGGGAAAGCTTAATTTCTGACAATTTCTGCTGCAGAGACTTTCTCTGCTTTATCTTGCACCCTTCTCCAAAGCTACTGCACTTCTGTCTGCTCAGACCTCTTGGTAGGAACCAAAACACATTAAATTGCTTGTACTTTTATGATATGCTAAATCCTGTGTCACCTACAGGTTCATTCCTCGGGCTCATGGGTGTGAATGTGCTTACATGCCCAAACCCCTGAAACTGAGCAAGATGAGCAGGTGGTAACCCTCCATACCTTTGGACTGGTCAATACAGACTGAGCACAGGAATTCCACTATACACCAGATTTATGTGATGGATTCAACTACAGCCAGACACAAGGCTGCCCTAGCCCGTAGTGTTATTGCATACAGCCACACATATACCACAGAGGCATGACAGTCATAGCTGTGTTACGCTCGAGGGTGTAGATTACCCCAGCTGGATGGTGAGAGCTGGTACATGTATATGAGGCTTTGGTAACATTATAGTGCTTATGCTGCTATGGACTAACACTCCTCACACTGAAGAACAGCACTTACCAGGGACTTCTTTCCTCCTTCCACTACTGAGGAGCTTTCAGGGCTCTTCCTTGGTACTTGTTTCTTTTCTCTCTTGCTCCTTGCTCCACCTTTCTCACTCCTGCCCTTTTTCTATATCACTTGCCCATCCACTATTTCACCTTCATGGGGGTCATCCTGCTGCAAAAGAAGTATCACTGGAGGACTTAATGCTCTCAAGAAGGAATACAGGGTGCTCAGTGTACAACTCACTGGCTCCTTTCACCTGTCTGGGAGAGGTGCTACTCTCTTTCACTCATGACTCATTTGAATCAGTTCATTTTCATTTGAATCAGTTCATTTTCTTGCACCACTGGTCTGGGGGGCCGTAGCAGGAAGAGGCATGCACTTGTGTCCTCAGCTTCCCCTCCTTCATACCTTTACTGCTCATAGTACTTCAGAGAAGACCACAGTACCTTTATCCCATCAGGACTGTTTATCACTCAGCTAGAAACCTAAGAAAATACTTGCACAAACAGCAGCTGCTGGTAGGAGTAGGACTTCAGCAGGCAGCTTGGGCAGCTTCTATTCCCAGTGCTGATGGAGTTTAGGTGGAGGGAAGCTGGACCTCCTGGTGACTTTCCACATGTCTATGAAGGTAGCCATTGCCAATCTCTGTTTGAGTTTACTGTTGCTGGGCTGCTCCAGGAACTGCTGAACTGGTCGGTCTCTTCTGTACTGCTCCATAATGGAAATCTGGGGATTAAGTGGGAGCCACAATAGGCAGTGATTCTGCCCTGCCCTTGAGAAGACTGCCACCTTCCCACTGGTTCCTGGCTGCACAAGGGCATGTCAGGAATTGGATAGGGCTGGCAGAGACCTGGCTGTAACAGGATGCCCCTGTCCTTTCCTTCCATGACTGTGGGAGAGAGATGAGTTTATGACACGTGGTATGTGGGGTTGCCAGGTGGCACTGGCCTAAAGAATGATGGTATCTTAACAGGGGAAGGTAACTGGCCACCCACCACCAAGAATCAGTGTAGCTTAATGGGTGGAAATTTCATTGACGAGAAGTCTGAACACCAAGCAAAGTCCTGAGCTGTAACTCACCCAGAGTGAGGCAAAGAATTGGAAGTCCTGACACTTAGTTGTTGTTTTCCTTTCCACCACTCCCCTTCTTGCCATTAGCTCCCACACCCTGGACTTCAGCTTGGGACTGTGTTCTTTGAAACAAAAGCCTTGACCTCCTTCCACCTTGTCTTCAGTTTACAATTCACTGGACTCATTCTCTGCCTGCATTGAGGTCACCATCTCTTTCCCGTTGTGTGTACCGACACCCCACTGCCTCTAGAAGTCAGAACCAGTATTTTTTGGTTTGCATCCACTACTATGTGCTTTCAGTCAATGTGAAGAATTTCAGCAGTGCTTTCTGTGTTTCACTCCCTTAGTCCAGCAGCGGCCTGTATCCCTCCTTAGAACTCATTCATAAGAGACCTGGCATTAGTCTCTTCTCATTGAGGCCTGTGAGTCTCATGGCTCTGGAAGACAATTCCTTTAGTCTCTAAGTAGGGCTTAGATAGAGATTTTCAATGCTGTATCAGACCACACAGGGAGTGTCTGGGATGGCCACATTCTCCACCCATAACATTAATCTACACACTGAAACATTGTCAATTGTTGGTCTAGGCACAACAGGAGCTGCCTGAAGCAGAGGAATCCTCACGGGGAGGTCTGAAAAGCTCCTCGGAGACTCCTGCAGCAAACACTTCATTGTGCAGGCATTGTGAGTCACTCCTACCTCAGCCGCCGAGGAAAGCAGCTGCGGTGGAGCCAAGTCCGCACTGGTGAAGGGAATAGCGGCGACAAGGGGTGGCGAGGGGCTCTGTTGAGGGCTGGCTTTTCGAGGCCGGAAAAGGCCGGGAAAGCGGCTGGGCTGTGCCGGGGCCGGCAGCCTGCGGGCGGCTGATGAGGCGGCCCGGGCGGAGCAGCCGCATCGGCGGCAGATCCGAACGAGGCGGGACCGCCACGATGGGCACTGCCCGAGACACCCCCCT